>PVKS010020981.1:17923-36038 GCA_004027875.1 Aplodontia rufa | reverse complement strand
TTTTTTTTTTTTTTTTTTTACATTTTTAAAGCTGTTTCCTATTCCTGAAATCTCTTCTCAACCTTTTCTCCCTCTGCCTTCTGCCTGGCAAGACCTATAGACTTTTGGAATTATAGAAGCCTTAGCACCTGTGGCATTATAGCCCCTTCAAGCTATAATGAAGGAATTGAGGCCCAGAGAATCAGCTAAACAGAAAATGGATGAGTTGTAAACAGAATTTGAATATGGTTTTATTCCTTTCTTTATTCTTATATGTTTCCTTTGTTTGTATCTGTCTGTCCCTTTGTTTTCTTCTCCCCTCCCATCTTCCTTTCTTCCCCCTTCCTTCTTTCTCTTTCTTTTTTTCTTTATTTCTTTTCTTTCTCTTCTTCCTTTTCTTTTCCTTCCTTTTGTCCCCTTTCCTTCCTTCCTCATTCTACCACTGAGATATACCTGCAGCTACTTTTATTTTGTGACATAATCTCACTGTGTCTGGCCTTGAACTTGAAATCCTCGTGCCTCAGCCTCTTGAGTCTAGGATTAAAGGCCTGGGTCACCATACCCAGCTCTTTTTTCACTCTTTAAGCACTTATAAGTATACATACATTTTTGGTGTAGGGGTAGATTCTAGAGTAGTTAAATTTCAAATTTTAATTGCGCCACATAAGAGCTTTATAACCTTGGCCAAGTTACTTAACTTTCCTCGTCTGGCAAATAGGGATAATAATAACACCTACTGGTTATTATGAGGAATAAATAATTATTTGGAAAGCCTGAAAATAGTATGTGACACATGACAAGTTTTATGTAAGTGCTTATTAGATGAATAAGAAGAGAAGAAAGAATAGTAAGTACTCCCTCAGTTCTAAGGGTTACTGAGGTGAACACTGGGAAGAACCCCTGAGGTTGAGAGAGTTGGGACTGTGTGCTTGTGGAAGGTTCGTTTCAACTGCCACTTCCTTGGTGAAATTTTTTCGCTTTTGTTCACCTATGACTTGTTTCCACCCCCATTATCCAATTGCACTGTATGTTTCTTACAGAGTGCATCCTGTTTTGACTTACATTGCAGTTATCTGTAGATCATTTAAGTCTTTCCTATGAATTGTCAAGTACTGGAGAATTGACACTCTTGCCCTATTCATCTTCACCTTCTAATCGTGATGCCTGAACCTGGTGGCTTCCAGATACTAATTGTTGAATAGAACTGAGTTAGTGTCATGAAACATTTTAAAAGCAGTATTTTCTGTCAGTAAAATACCCAAACCGACTGCCTGGATTATTTGGATAGTTTCTGTTGACATTGATGTCTTCGTAATTATACTACCTTTTAAACAAAGATTAAGTTTTTCCTAATTTCACTTAATAAATTCAGTATACAAATTCCATTTATGAAATGTGTTATGCACATTTGCATGTGTGTGTGTGCACGTGAGCACGCACACTGGCCAGAAGATGCTTCAGCTTTTTATATCCTTCATAAAAAGAATTCAATTTGGAAGACAGTGGCAGTATATTGTAGAGGTATGTGTTTGTGTGAAGACTGACCTTTGTAACTTGTGAACCTGTTACTACTTCTTAATCATACCGGCCTACCTTTCCAAGTGTCAGGATCCTTTCCAGGCAGGAGCTTAGTTATTACCTTCCCTCCGCTGTTGATCGATACTGTGGCACAAAATCCTTGTATCATGATGTAAAAGGGCATTTCCTTTAGCATCAGCCTTGATTTCAGTTAATGAATTCTGCGTCTTCATACCTGTACAACTTTGGGTAAATTCTTTCAATTCTGGAAGTCTAAGTTTTGTCATCTATAAAGTGAAGAAAGCCAGGTGCAGTGCACATATCTGTAATTCTAGTGGTTCAGGAGGCTGGAGAGGAGGATCACAAGTTTGAACCCAGCCTTGACACCTTAGCAAACTTAAAAGAACTGGGTATAACTCGTTGGCAGAATATCCTTGGGTTCAGTCCTCA
Source organism: Aplodontia rufa (assembly GCA_004027875.1). Lineage (NCBI taxonomy): Eukaryota > Metazoa > Chordata > Mammalia > Rodentia > Aplodontiidae > Aplodontia > Aplodontia rufa. Next base: position 34,091 of record PVKS010020981.1, on the reverse strand, counting down.
GTACCAAAAAGGAAAAGAATGGAAAGGAATACCTAGGGAAGGGAAGATGAGGGGAGGGGAAAGGAGGCGTAAGGAAAGTGAAGACAGTATATACCTTACAAAATTGTCATGTAGAGAAAATGACCTGTCAGATGCCTTGTATATAGAATGTACTTAGTAGATACTTGGCACCACCCTAAAATTATATAGCAGTAAGAGATATTCTTTTTGACACAAGGGTGAAAATATTGGAAAAATCAACTTAACCGTTGTGATTGACACATGGAAAAAAACATTGTTCTCTTTCAAACATAGCAGAAAGCTTAGTTTGTTTTTTCTGAGTCTGAAATCTGTATTGGCCTGTGCCCATGGTGTGGAACTCAGATCATGGGCCACATAAAGGGTTTCCTTCTGCACAGATATGCTACAGAACAACAGTCTATATGTATGCTGTAGATTGAGGTAACTTAAGGATGCACAGGTGCCTGTAGAGAATCAGAGCACAAGGTGCATAACTCAAGCAACAAAAACGTTAACCTAATATGTTTTTTTTTTTAATTAGAAAGATATTTTATGGAAGAAGAATGGTGATGGTAGGAACAACATAGTTCTGGTAGTTAAGATCAGTGTTTGAAAGTTGAGAAAAAACATTATATGTTTTGTTGAATACATTCTGCATATTGAAAATATTTAATTTTGAATGGCTAGATCCAGAAGTCTCAGTCGCCAGGAATGGCTTACCTGCAGAAGCAAGTGTTGTTAAATCTTTTTAATTTGGCTAAGCTGAGATCTTTGGGGTGGTGTGTAGGTTTGCCTCAAGTCATATAGTTCATGAGGTATCTGCCTATCTGTATAGTGGGTACCACAGAATCTTTGGCCCATTTGCTTTTCCTGAACTAGGATTCTGTCCATAGTATTATACCTTCCGTATATGAACCAGGTGATTTCATTGAAGTTCTCACCACATCAGTAGTTTAGACAGGAAAAGATGTTTATTTGAGAACAATAAAATATTATTATTTATTTTTTTAGGTCTTGGACTGCTCATGATATTAAAGTAAAGTGGGTTTGTACTTTTCAGAGCGCTTTATTATTTGATTTATTGCATTCCAGTCATAGAGAAATAAATGCCGGGGAATCTGTAAACTTTCTTCCATAATTCTCTGAGTGATGATTTTCCATATATTGTTTTCAAATCTAATTTAGCTTAGTAGGTATTTGACTTTTCCATCATATGCTAGGCCTCACAGAATCCCGAAACTTTCATTCTTTAATTTGTTGAAGTTGAGCAGCAGTAGTTGATATTCGACAACCTGCTGTGCCTAATACTATGTTACAGTTATAGTGAAAACTGGGATGCACAATTGTTTGCAGTTTGTTAGGGGAATTCATTCATATTTGCATGTAACAATTTAAAAAGCTGAAAACACTTTTTCTTTCTTATAGTTACATGTAATATTGGGGTTCATTTTGACATAGTCATAAATGCATGTAATATATAGTTTCTTCCACTTCCAATACTTTCTTTCCCCCCACTTTCCCTTCCTCCACTTTTTTGGTGGTGCTGGGGATAAGTGCAGGGTATCAGGCATGCTAGGCAAGAACTCCACCATTGACTATATCCCCAGCTCTGAAAACAGTTTTAAGAAATTTGAAAAAGTACTGATGGAGCTCAGAAAAAGGATTTCTTTTAGGAAGAAAATAATTTGTTTATCATGAAAAAAGAACTAAGAGGACTCACCATGTCTTTTCATCAGAGAAATCTAATACTATTTTCTTGGTCATCTGTGCTTTCTTTAGGTCATGACTGCTGTGAGACAGTGAAGGTGCTGCTTTGTGCTTCCAAAGAGGGCCTTCCTGTGTTTGTGGTGGCTGAAGAAGACTTTCATTTCATCCAGGATGAGGTGTATGATGCAGCTCGATTTCTGGCAACCAGTGCTGGAAATCAGCAGGCTCTGAACTTCACTCGTTTTCTTGACCGGTCAGGACCCCCATCAAGAGATGTTAATTCCCTTGATGAGAAGGTTGTGCTGGCATTCAGACATCTGAAGCTGCCTGCAGAGTGGAATGTTTTGGGGGCAGATCAGACTTTGCATGGTGAGAAGTTACATGATTCACAAACAAATTTGAGTTCAAGATGTTTCTGTTTTTGTATAGAACTGCTTTTTTTTTTTTAAGAGAGAAGGACAGTGTGAGAGAGAGACACAGAGAGAATCCATTTTTATTTGATTTTTCTCATGGCTCTCATTGCTCTGACACTTGGTTGTGTACGTGGGTGCTAGGGTTTGAACCCATGTACACTCATGCCGGGCAAGCGTTGTAACCGCCGAGCCACCACTCCAGTCCCTGGAACGGCTTTTATATGGTTATTATATTGAAGACTTCTCCCTTAAAATTACTACAGGAAAGTAGTCTTGACGACATCTCTTCTGGGTTCTTTGAGCTGTAAATCTTGTCCTTACAATGAAATGACCCAAGGGAGAGCACCTGCATGGAACGCAGTTCAGCACTTTCTTGTGGGTCTAGATTTCGGGCTTGGTCTCTCAGGCAAAGAGAGGGGTTTATTTATCCTTCATGAGGACAGTAGCAGAGTAACCTTTTGGAGTTTCATTATTCACGACCAGGTTTATTGTGTTCTGAATTTCTGTGGAGCTTCTACAAAGTTGGAGTAAAACAGAAGAACTCAGTATGCCAGGGAAGCATGAAAGTGGAATAAGCTTTGAGAAACCCCATACTTCCTTAAACCAGGGTAGTTTCCTTTTACTGATTTTTGTTTACTGGCCCTCCATATAACAATTCTTTAGATAGAGGTGTCCACTTTTTAAAAATACTGATATAGGGGTTGGGGAGTCAGCTTAGTGGCAGAGCGCTTGCCTAGCATGCTCAAGGCCCCCGAGTTCGGTCCTCAGCCCTTTAAAAAAAAAACTGATATAAGTACTTACATGGTCCTCTTAATCAGACAATGAGTTTCCCACATAATTACTATTGTAGTAGATGACATTACTATGATTGCATAAATATATTTTTTTCATTGAAATATACTATACTATATACTTTGGGTTTCTAAAAATAATCTCTTCCCCTCCTGAGTACAAATCCAGTTAAAAATTTAGGAGTCTCACAGCAACAGATCAAAATGTTTTCTTTAATACACATGAAAACTAGATTGGAAGACTGATCATAGAGCTCCTGCCAGAAGGCATTGCCAGAAGACTTTCTGCATCATCTCAGTAAGGGTGGACAGTCATACACTGCCCTCAGAATCTACCCATCTATGATTATTGTGCTGTGTAGAGCGAGCTGTTCAGAAGTCCCCCTTTCTACAGGTGAGCAGGTTTTGAGGAGAAATGCTCAGATGGGACCTGAATCCCATTCCCAGTTCCTGCTTTCTCAGATCCATCAGGGTATGTTCATTCTTCCTTCCAGGAAAGAATGGTGAAGAGGTATTTGCTAGCATCAAGTCTCTTAAATCCACTCATTTTAACTGTTCAGCCTGTGATCAACCAGTGGAATTGTGTCAGGGGCCTACTGTCAGATCCTATCAAGTCAGGTTTCCCCAGGTAAAATATGAAAGAAAATCTGGACTATGAAAATCGTGGAAGAAAGCATTTGTCTACCTCTTTAAATAAAATGGAATATGCTGTCCAAGAAACTTATGCTTTGGAAGCAGAATATCTCAAGATCCAAATACTTGAGAACCTATTCAGAAACCTAATGATGAGCCCTAATATCTGTAGCTTCTGCTCTTTCTGTATTAATATAGGAATGATGACTGGTTGGCTTTTTTTTACAGATCAGTATCAGATTAGAACAGCATTTGTTATTTGGGAAGTTAATGGATTTTGATGGTTTTGTTTTCTCTTTTTTAAAGAGGATCAAGTGTTCACATTGCAGTGATTAAAAGAACTGTTGGAAAAAGCAAAGGACTTAAACTTTGGTTGTATCACTTTTCTCTCTGGACCTTAGCTTCCGTGACTTTAATAGGAGGAAACTGGCCAGTATTAAGTTTTTGTGTAGTTACCATGTACTCCTAAAGTTTCTGTTGTGCAAAATTGCTCAAGCAATGGCAGCAAAAACTGAACAAAATTTGAATACTTTTGGCATATACAAATTAAAACCACAATACAATATCATTGTACACTTATTGGAATGGTTCAGATTAAAAATACCCAATGCGGCAAGGATGTAGTACGTCTCATACACTGCTGGTGGGAGTGCACATTGGAACAGATACTCTGGAAAAGTTTAGCATTTTTTATAAAGTTAAATATATGTGTACTGTGTGATCTAGCATTCCCACTTTTGAGCATTTATCCTAGAGAAATACTTACATTCACCAAAAAGTCTGTGTACACATGTGCCTACAGCAGCATTGATCATAATCACCAAAAAGTGAAACAACCCAAGTCCGCCTCTCTGAATATGTAAACAAATTATGGTATAGCTATACAACAAATACTATGCAGCAACGAAAAAGGAGCAAACTATTGATTTGTGCAACGACTTGGTTGTATGTTAAATGCACTGTGAGAAGTGAATTTTATGGTTCCATTTATATGACATTCTGGAAAAGAAACCATACAGAAACAGAGAAGAGGTAGTAGTTGCCATGTGTTGGAATTAGGTAATGATCTGACTGCAGAGGGGTATCATGAGAGAATTCCTAGGAGCACTGGGGTTATTTTGTATTTTGTTAGTGGTGGTATATAGACCTATGTGTGCTAAAAGCCAAAGGATTATACACCTCCCAAAAGTGAATTTTATTTTAAATACATTAAAAATAATAAATAAAAGTAATTTAAAAAGTTAGATTGTATACTTTTCAAGGTGAAATGTACACAAGGGACTTAAAAGAACTGTTAGTCAAAAGCTGAGATCAGGAATCAGGTTTCAAGTACTTCATGAACTTTGCAGTTTAGATTTTTTTCTTTTTTTTTTTTTTAAGTAGAAAATGAGAGACAGAATCAATGTTTATTTTAGTTTTTCATGTGGCTTTTGTTGCTCAGACACTTAGTTGTATATGTGGTGCTGGGGTTTGAACTCATGTACTTGCACATGCTGAGCTAGTGCTGTGAGTGCTGTAACCGCTGAGCCACCGCTCCAGCCCCTAGATTGTTTTCTTAAGTTTGAATTCGAATCTAGGAATACTGCATTGGTGTGGTCAGGGCGAAATAATATTAGTTGAGTTAATCATGCGTGCTGTGAGGGACAAATGTAAGGAAATAGTCTGTTCACATCAGGCACTTGTACATCCTTTACTTTTAAAAAGGTATATAAAGGAAAAAGGTATAAAATAAGCTTGGTGCCTGGGAGAATACAGGTGAATAAGGAACCTCGTTACATAAGAGGATTAACTTGCTGTTGAAGGTTGGAATGTTTACAGGTGTTCCAACCTAATACTTAGACAAAGAAATCATGTTAGATTTATGACTAATCCTCTTTAATTGTTGAGATACAGTGCTTTAGCTTTTTTCAGGTCAGTGACTTTGAAAATAGCTCAAATTTTTCTTCAGCAAAAAATGCATATAGGTGCCCACTACTTGCAAACATTGGCATGTAGTTCATTTCAGTCTCTCTGAACTTTAGTTGTGAACATGAAGTTAAGAAGCCTTGTTTTAGATCTTATTTTAAGATGGAAAGAGCATAGGTGTTGGAGTCAGACAGTATGTTTATATCCTGGCTTCATTGCAATACTTTGTGGAATATATTATTATCTCTGTTACTCGATTTCTTCACCTAAGAAATAGAGGAAGGTGTAGTTTGATAGTGTGTGCTGGTTTCCAGGCTAGACATTTCAGACGTACAATGACCAATATCCAGTAACCTTTTAGAGACAAAATAATGACAGGCTATGACAATGGATGCTAATAGGTCCTATGAAAGAATGAAACAGGACAATCCTAAAAGGAAGACTCTTCAAAGCAGAATGTAACTATTTATTTTGCTGTACTCATTGCTCAATCCTCACTTTTAACTAGAAGAAGAGTGAGTTTTTCCAGTTTTGTTCTTCCAAGTATTCTCCAATCCCTAGTTACAGATCTGCCTTAAATGCAGGTAACAAGGATTCATCTTGGAGGGAGAGTCATTGGGGTGGGGGCAAGCATGTTCTCATTTTCTGAGTTTTCCAAGTTTTACATATATTATCTCACATCTTCAGTGCCTCACTGGTTAGTGAGAGTGGTGAAATGAATGGTTTCTCACTGAAAGATCTCTGTGCGGTAGCAATCAGCTTATCTCTTGGTTAGCTTAGAATAAACAAATAGAAATACCCTGATGGAAGTCTTCCTTCTTACTTAGTCATGGTATTGTATAACTAAGTGGGGGAAAAAAAAGTTGTAGTCATCTTTGGGGGTGTGAATACTCCCCACAAAGAGAGAGTTGGATGGAGAGAAAGAAACAGGTTTAAGAAAGATTGCATGGGGAACAGCTTGTGCATTCCCACTTATATATCTGATTCTGGTTAATAGATCTGCAACTTTAATCATTTGGTGATTTATTTCCAATAGTCTTTTCAGAGTGTTCAATAACTTTTCATGCAAAGTTTTCCTTAGCTGCACTATTAGTGTTTCTATATCTTTACAGCTATCATCACTGCTAAAGAACAAAACAAAGTATAAATAGAGTGGTAATGGATTTCTTTTTTATTGGCAAAGGGTTAATAACTTTAAGACAAGAAGTGCTCAGTAGCAGTAGGGTTAAGCTCAGAAAGGATTTATTACCTCTCAAACCTTGGTTTTGTCAAGAGTTATGTCTTATTTTTCCAAAAGTCCATTTTGTCACACTGGCTTACTAAGAATGTTTTCCTTTCTCATTCAGTGTGAGAATTCCTCTGTCATGTTGGACTTCAGGCTTATTTAAGAGGCAGTCCAGAATAGTAGGGAAAAAATGAGATTTTTTTTTTTTTTAAATTTCATAGATAATAGTACTGTGAGGAGGGCTTGTTGTCCCGATTGATGGGATAGGGAAGTTGTAGAGCTTTAAGTAAAAGTAGTCCCAGATATTGTGCCATTCACAGAACTTAGGGTGTTTTGTTTAGTCAGAATCTGACATTTGAAAATATGCAACCTTCTAGTAGGCTTATCATGGTTGTTTGCCTTCTAGGCACATCTACTTTCTTTGCAGATCTGAGGGTTTGTGTGCAGGAGGTACATCCAGCATATGAGTAGATAGCAAGTGGGATGCAAGGCATTTTTTTCCTGCCTTCTCTGTGGGGATAAGCTAGGCCTTTGTAGAGACCTTTGCTATTTAAGTATGCTTAAACAGGAAAACCAGCCAGTGTGGGGCCTCTGAAATACCTATAGGTTAAAGAAAAACTATCATGAATATTCAGATGGAATACTTCGAGTGTGGTTTTCTTTAAGAAACCAAAGCAAAATCCAGAAAATACTTTTCATTCATCTTTTAAAAGTTTGAAAAAGATCTATTATGAAGTTAAGAGAAGGAAGCAACAAAGAAAATTAAATGTTTATCAGCCAGGGGTCAGCTAGAGAAGCAGAACTGTAGAAGAAGTAAACATGTTAAGATTCATGAATAGCTGTGGAGTCTGGCTAAATACGTTCACAGTTTGTAGGGTGGGAAAGGAAGATATCTTCCTCAGCTGATTAGGAAGGAGAGATCCTGAACAGAATGGAACTCCAGTAGATAACAGGCTGAAGGTGTCCTCCACAGACAAGATTCTTGCTCTAGGGGAAAACAAACGAAGCCCTGCTTTTATTATTATTATTACTGTTATTATTATTAACTCAGCTTTGAAAGCTTTCCAGCTGTTCAGGCTTTCCCTGTGTTTCCAGGATAAACCTCCCTTACAAAATCACTTGTTAAAGAGCTTTAATTACATCTGGAGTTGACAGACTCGTTGCAAGGACGTCCAGGATCCCAGGGCATACTTAAATTTATATTGGGAAGAAGGACTCAATTGACCTTGTAGGAAATTCAGTTAATGATCAGAAAACAAAGTTGAATAAATCTCAGAATACAGGGAGAAAAGATCCCAAATCATGAAAGAGAAAATACAGTAAAAGAATAGAGAATGAAATTTTTTCATGAGTTGTCTGTTTAAACAGACAGAAGGAACAAAAACAGCATAGGAGATAGTTGTTAGGGTAAAAACTTTTATGCTCTTAATATGAATTAGAAGAAACTCCATTTTTATGTTCATTTATCCCTTTGTACCTTGTCCTCCTCTTCTACAAACCTAATTCATGTGATTTCTGTGAAAATAAAATCAAAATATATGGAAAATGAACAAGAGAATGTTTATTAAACAAGCTGATATGTATACATGCCAGAAAAAGAATTTTCAATTCCTGATTCTGGTTGTGGGCAAGTTATGAATTCTGTGAACTTGTGTTCACTTGCAAAATGAAGATAGACCTCATGGGATTATAATAAGGATAGAAGGGAAAAAGTTACTACAAAACTATGTAACCCACTTAATGGAATGTAGCAGGTCCTCATTGCTTATTACTTTTTTCTAATTAGCTGTCTGCAGAATGAGCCTACCTAAAGGCACCTATTGATGAACACTTTAGAATGCTACTGCAGGAGGATGTAGTGTGGAAATCATGGTGCCAGCTTCTGAGCAGATATGGGGCCTTATTGTTGGAACATGACTCAAATTATAAGCTGACAGAGTAGGTAAGGGAACAAAAATTGTGTGGGGGGCTAGTGAAGAGAAAGCTGCTTTAAGGAGATGTCAGTCACTCATTAAGGCTGGAATTAATCAGCCCTGGAAAAAAAAAATCACATATTTCCTGGTCAGTCAGTGCTTTAGTTCCTCCTCAGTTTTTGATAGAATTGTCAGAATGCTTTTGAGCAACTGTAAAGGAAATGTCAAATAGTGATATTTGATTTTTTTGTGAGAGTTCTTTTAGTCCTTGCCACCTCCTTAGTGGTACCTGCAGATGTAATGGGACATCAGAAACAACCCCCCCCCCCCAATGCTGAAGATCAAACTCAGGGCTCTGAGAAGAAGTGAGGCCTGAAGGAAGCCATGAGAATGAGATGTGAAAGCTAAGCCAAAAGGAAGAAGGCAGGCACAACCCTGGAGTTGAGTAATGCGAGCTTTATTGGGCCACAGCCCTGCAGTGGCCTTTTGTTCTGTCGTTACAAGGTAGGCACAAGAGTATGGCTGAGGAAGAACCCTGAATGTGACTTAAATAAGTATAGGAGGACTGGGCATAGAACATGGAAGAGGAGGAGAACGGGCATTTAATAAGTACCTGCTGTAGCCAGTCATTAGGCTGACGTTTTTAACCTGCCTACTTTTATTTGTTACAACAACCCTGAGAGGTGATGGTATATCACTTAGGAATGAAGAAAGTGAAGCTCAGAGATGCAAATGAATCATGCCTGGTCACATAAATGGTAAATATCAGGTTCGACTTTCAGAGGAACTTCCTGTACCAAGAAGCCTTCATTTCAAGTGAAATAAGCCTAAGCACATGTTTTTCTTTCTTGAGTTATTAGTGCATTGTCTTAATGTGCCTGCAGATGCATTTTCTTATTAAACATGCAAACAAAAAGCTGGCAGTGCCAGCAGTTTCATGTGCTCTTAATGTGGGGGAATAAAAAGACCTGTGTGCACTTAACAAGTAGAACCTGTTTTTAGTGTTTAACTAGCCAACTCCTGTCTGGGTGTTCTTTTCAAAAGTAATTATATCACTTATGGTACATCCATCTAAATCCTAACAATTATTCATTCCCCTTGGGTCCCCATCTTGTGTGGTTGCCTTTATTTCTATTATGTATATATACATACATACATATACATTTTTAAAAGGAAAAGAACATGGGTGGAGTTATCTTTATACTCCTCCCTGTGAAATTGGTTGAACAAATGTTAAAATACGGAAATGACTTGATTCTTTTTGTGGGCTTGTCTCCTGTTTTTGCTTCCTGTACTTTTTTCTAGCTTTGTTTTGTCTTTACTTGAGGGTTGACTTTACCTGGGCTCAATGAAATTGTTCACGCAGTATGCTCTAGCTTAGCTTCAGAATCTTAGGCGCTTGGAGGTAGTGGTGTTTACTTGTCCTTTTTTTTCCTTCGTATATTCTTACTTTTCTTTGTTCTGCCCAATTTAGATGGTAGCCCCCGGGAGACGTTGATGCATTTTGCTGTGCGGCTGGGACTGTTACGATTGACATGGTTCCTGTTGCAGAAGCCAGGGGGCCGTGGAGCTCTCAGCATCCACAATCAGGAAGGGGCAACACCTGTGAGCTTGGCCTTGGAGCGAGGTTATCACCAGCTGCACCAGCTTCTAACTGAGTGAGTGCTCATTCTTCATCCATTACCAGCCCCACCTCCTGATTCATAATGGTACCGCCCACTTGGCATCTCAGCTGTGTTTTGCCTTGTGCTGGAGGTTTGTAAGCTTGCTCTTGCAGACTGCTTCATTGTCTGAGAGACACAAACGTAAGTCATATTGCCATTTTCTTCCCTGCTTCTTACCTCTTACATTTAACTGAAAACTCAGAATGAATCTTGTCTCAGAGGGTAGCATAACATCATAAATGTATCGAGTTCATCTTGGTTTTGTTTAAGAGGAAACTGGGTTTTTTTGGTCTTTTTTTCCTTTGTATTTTAAGTCTTGGTAAGAGTTAATCAAAAGTATTACTTTCATATTAAAATATGATAAACAGTTGAGTTTTGGTTTGAATGTAATTTCTGTGAATAAAATTGAGAGCGGTGGTTTCTTTTATGAATATCACTAAAGAGCTAGCTGAGTTGTTTAGGAAACATGCAGTAGGAAATCCTGTTTGTCTCTGGCTTCAATTGTTCTAGTTCTGCTCTTTAAAGAGGCCTTTGGAGGATGGTTGTTAGTCACAACATTTGAAGTGTTCTTTTTTCTTTTGTAAATAGAGAAATAAACACTTTTAGAGCTACCAACACTTTTAATTGGAATATTTATAAAAGACAAAAGTTTCACGAATAGGTTCTGTTATTTAATACACTTTCTATTTTTATGCTTATCATCATCTTTTCACCACATTATCTGAGAAAGATTCAACCACATTGGATCTGTGTTCTTTAATGACCCATCTAAATTGAGTCAGTTTTCCCAGATTCTCAGATATTTTACTCATGCCAGATTTAATTTGGTTGCATTTTCTATTTTATCATTTTTAGCAGTGTGTGAGCAAGGTAGTGTGGAAAGACTATGAAGAGATCTCAGAATGTAATTCTACTTACAGATATATAAACAGTTTGTTTGTTTCCTTCATCTTCTAAACTTATAACTTTCCCAGACAGAAGTTTCTTATCAGATAGCTTTCTGATGGGTACTACAGATACAGTGGTGGAGGAGGAGCGCTCTCTTCATCTCAAATGAGCTTTGGATACCTGAGCTTCCCTATGACAGTGTTCTAGAGAGTGATATGTATGCTCCTTCATACTTCCCATCTGGCCAGAGATTGGATTAATTCTGCTGTTTGCCTCATGGTCTCAGGAAGGGAGGGCTTGTTTCAGAAGATGAAACAATTAACTCATTTGTAAAGTTTAAATGCAGTTCCTCTAAATTTGGTTTCGTAGCCCATAATGCCTTCTGGGAAGCAGAATTGGTTAAGGATTGCCATCCAAAATGGGGAAACAAGGTGATTACAACAGTTCATTATAATGCTTAGAAGGGGATGTCACAAGACTTATTACCGCACAGCTTTAAGAAAACTAGAATGTTTGTTCTTAGAGAATTTTTGCTTGCTTTAAAGCACAGCCTCTGTTACCTGTGGAAAAACCAGTTATTTCCTTTTGAAGGAAGAGAGGTAAGGGAGAACAAGTTTGAGAACTCTCCAAGTAGAGGACTTTGGTAGGAGAGCATGAGCCCCTTGCTGTATGTAGGTCCAGCTCTTAACTTGAATTCTTCTGAGCTGTTATTATTGCTTTGAAGCTTAGAAAAAGTGCTTAGTCACAGCTAGCAGTTAAGAAATGATTAAGGAGGTGATTCTACTAATTCCCTCCACAATACTCTGGAATTGGCAGAATTTGCTGGTCATTTTGTAGCACTCTATATTTCAGTTTAGAGAAGGAGAGAGAGAAAGGGATAAGGTGAATGAATAGCTTCATTAAAATCTAAGCTTTCTCACTTAATAGCTTATGTGACTTGGGAAAAAATCACCTATCTACTCTGAGTCTTAATGTTTTTCATTTCTTATTTTGCCTACATCTCAAGGTTGTTGGATCTAAATGAGATTTATGCAAACACTTTGTTAAACTCTAAGGTGATCTGTATGAATTTTTTATAATTATATAGTAATGATATCAGTAAAATTAAATTCATTGATCAATTAAACAAATTCCAGTTGACTGGAATATTTATTGTAGTTTTCTATAATTAAAGTTAGAGATGTTCAGAGAAATGTTCCTGCAGCTATTTTTGAATGTGGGGTCTACTTTCATGAAACTGTATAATTTTGGATTATTCACTTAACCTCTCCAAACCTCAGTGCCTTGTTTGTAACATGGGAAGAATAAAATAACTGTGTTCAATGAATTGCTTTAAGAAATAAATGGAACAATTTATGCATAACTTAGTGACCAACTTAAGTGTTGTCTGTTATTTTCCTTCTAGGCTTATGTCAACATTTTAAATATTAATGAAATTTTGCAAAGATCTGGAAGTATTTTTAGGCAGCATTTAGATGTCCCTATTTGATCAAAGTTTTAGATCATTTCCTGGTGTGTTACATATCAATTTAAATAAAATTAGTTTGGCTTTCTGATAGAAGCGTAGAGGTGATGAAAAAAGGAATTCTGGATTTATAGGGAATCATTTACAGTGCTGCCACCCTTAGAGTAGGATTTAAGAATTTCATATCGAGTGTTGACATAAAAGTACTATTTCAGTTGCCCTGAAAACCAGTTTAAAAATATTTTTCCTCATAAATTTTATCTCATTTTTAATATTGGTTTTACAAATCTTCATTTTTTGTCTACGCTGCACTACAAGCCATAGTTGGTATATTACAGATATAATTTTATTTTAGTCTTACAATGACTGTCCTGAAGTTAATGTGTTTTATGTTTGTAATACAGAAACTTGGAGAGCTAAAGTAAGTCCCAAAGTCTATATAGAAGGCAGTAGAGCTACTCTTGCACAGACATCTGTGGAATTCCAAGTCACATATTCTTCCCTCTACAGAAATGTGACAGGGAAAGAAGAGACTAAGGAAGGAGCTACTGGAATATGGGATGAAATAGTACTTAATTTTAAAACGTTATATGCTTCTTATTTATCCCTGGCCTCTATTTTTGCTGAGGAAAACATTGTCCTCACCCTGATAATTTTACATTTGTGTTACCAATCATATGAGTTTTAAAGGATGATTGGTTACACTCAAGCTATTGTTTTACATTTTGATTCTCACTACAGCCAGATGAGTGAGGAAACTGAGGTGAGAGAAGGGTCTTGTTCAAGGTCTTAAGGCCACAAAGTATCAGAAACTAGGCTTAGACCCAGAGTCCACTAATCTGTCCAGGTTGAGAAGACACATGTGAATGTGCCAAACACAGACCCAGCCTGACTAGCACTAGGTGCTTAATTATGGCCAATTGTTGTAGACCATGCTGGCCATGGTCTACAGGATTTGTGCCAATAAGTTCTCAAGTCTTTCTTTTGAGATGCTTACGTATGAAACCAGGGTTCAGGGTCAGGAGGTAGAACAACTGCTTAAGTATGTATATATATTTCATAGTAGAGATGTAAATACTGTTGAGCAAGATGTTTGGTAAGCATAGTGATTTTAGTGTTCTTTTCAGGTACTTAACAGTGGGTCTTCAGTACCTATCTGGTGCAGAATAAGTTTGAAGCCTTTGTTCTTGTTTCAGAGGGAAAGGATAGGGGGAAAATACATACTTACCTTCAAAATCTTGGCCAGAGAGCAGGATTTGGAATGACCAGACTTTTTTTCTGTCCTAAGTCCTATTCCTTTATCTCTCTGCATTCATCTGACCTTCTTTATCACTGTGTGAACTGGGTCTTTGTGTTTTGGTTAAGATGAAGTTGTGGAATTAGATGGAAACTAGATATGGGAGAAGAACACTAACATTGATTAAATACAAATACCTGCTTTGTATTATGCACAATGCTGCTTTGGTGCTGTGCCATATGTCCTCATTTGAAACCTCTCCACAGGGCTGGAGCAGTGGCTTAGCCAGAAAGCACTTGCCTGGTATGCATGAGGACCTGGGTTCAAACACAGGCACCACATACACAACTGAGAGTTGGGGGCAGGGGGATCAGATGAAAAAAATAAAATTGATTCTTTTCTCTCTCTTTAAAACAAACAAACGAAAAAAGAAAAAAAAAACACTAAAATCTTTCCACAAACCTTTAAGATGTAGTTGGCACACTTAGTGTGTTTCCGCACACAAGAAAATAGACCCAGAAAGGCAAAGCAACTCAGCCAAGGCCATTGAGTTGATCATTGCCATTGTTCACGAGCATGTCATTAGGTTGTCATCAGAGTCAGGAAGAGGCATATTTGGTAGCATTGTCAGGCTTACAACCAAATTAGTTTCATTATGATAGTTCCTAGATCTGGGTTTTGGTGTTTTCTCCTTTTGTCCTTCTTTTCAACTGAATGACTAAGAATTTTGAAATTCATGTTTTTTAAGCCATTCAGCTTATATCTGCTATATCTGGCAACATACTGTAAAATAACAAAATATTTTCTAAGGGTGATATTGTAATGATTAAACAGTAACTCTGGTTACCATTTGTTGTATTTGTACTGGGCATCTTGCAAAAGTTCTCATCATTTAATCTCTTCCCATGTCTTTGGGGATAAGGATGTTTTCTCCATTTCACAAGAAAATTGCCATAGCCAGTAAGTGATGGAACTGAAATTTTAATATCTCCAATCCACTTTTACACTGTGTTGGAATTTCTAAGAAGATAAGTAGGTATTAGAATTTAGTTGGACTCACAAAGCCTTTCCAAGTGTCTTACATATCCACTTTTCTCTTTCTGCTCTGTGAGTGCAAATGGTCTGAGCATTTGTTCATTTTCTATTGCTATATAATACTTAATGCCTGAGAGTTTTTCTTTAGAGTTTTGAAATTGCACAGCTTAATCTGTGGTAACCAAATCTGTATGGCAACAGCATATGATTTTGAAAACACTTGTTTCTGACTTCACTGTAGGCTTAAGTGGGAGAAAATATTGACCTGGAATAAAGGACTTGATAGGTGTATATGAGGAAATGAAGGATTAGTTGGTACCTTCACCCTCGAAAAAGTCTCAAACCTTATTAATCAGTCACATTACTTTTATTTGGTCAGTTTTGAAATTTTTAAAAAAGGCATGGCAATAGAAAGAATAACTTGAAAATTCTACCAGCATTTATTGTTAGCATTAGTACAAGTGACCCTTAACCAGGAAAACAAAATCGGTGTGTTGTATAAACATTGTGGCTAAAATCAATATTTGGCCAAAGTTGAGTATCACCAGCATAAAGTTGTGTGATAGAAGAATAAATATGACATAACACACACTATTCATTTATTAAAATTAGCAACTCTGTTTTTAAATGTTTGATCTTATAGGAGG
Source organism: Aplodontia rufa (assembly GCA_004027875.1). NCBI lineage: Eukaryota > Metazoa > Chordata > Mammalia > Rodentia > Aplodontiidae > Aplodontia > Aplodontia rufa. The sequence goes on along the minus strand of PVKS010020981.1, from coordinate 18,568 downwards.
ACAGTAATTTCTCAGCATTACTTTTAGATTGTTGTTCATTCATTAAACTGCAAATACTCTTTCTCCTGTCACATTGACAGTCTCCCTAGTAATTGGACTGTAGATCATTATAATTCAGGAAGGGTTTTTAGTAACATTTCTAGAAGAAATTTTATATTAGGATTCTTAGTTTAGCAAATCACAAAAATCCTTTAGCTTCTGAAATTGGTTAGCATTATGTAGCAATCATTTCAACAAGGTTTTATTCGTATATCTTTAGCCTCCGCAGACATGTAAGAATTTGTATTCTTGAAGTGTTCGTATTCATGCTTTTTGTTTAGACACTGGTGAAAACAAAATATATTTGGGTACCTATTTTTTTCTAGCACAGTTTTTCATGCATTTATGTGTGAATTTAGGATAATTTATGTAGTCATCGTACATGATTTTGGCCATTCCTTTTTTTGTGTGTGTGTGTGTCTAGCACAGTTTTTCATGCATTTATGTGTGAATTTAGGATAATTTATGTAGTCATCGTACATGATTTTGGCCATTCCTTTTTTTTTGTGTGTGTGTGTGTGTGTACTGTGAACCCAGGGTCACTTTACCTCTGAGCTGTATCCCCAGACCTTTTTTTTTTTCTTCTCCCTTTTTTTTTTTTTTTTT
>PVKS010020981.1:0-17823 GCA_004027875.1 Aplodontia rufa | reverse complement strand
CTTGAAATTCTTAGATTTATATGCTTGTCTGGGTGCATTTGGAGTCCCCGACCTTTAATTTTTTATTTTGAGACAGGGTCCAGGTTGCCCAGGCTGGCCTTGAACTTGATGAACCTCCTTCCTTGGCCTCCTGAGCTGCTGGGATCACAGGCCTGTACCACTACGCCTTACCATTTTTCCTTATTATAAAATTGGGAGGTGGCAGTGGTGACATTCTTCTTTTAATTTTTTGTATCAGATCTGAATAATTTACAAACAGAATTTTCCCTATAAAGACCCATGCCCTAAGTTGAATGTAATATTTATAATTTTTGGAAATTATTTTAATTATTGTATGAATGCAGTTAACAAAAAATAATGACTAAAGCTTAAATTATTATTATTATTATTACAATACTGGGGATAGAAATCAGGGTGTTTCACCTTTGAGTTATATTTCCAGTCCTTTTTAGAAATTTGAAGACAAGGTCTTGCTGATCTGCCTTGACTGGCCTAAAACTTGGGATCCTTCTGTCCCAGCCTAAGTCACTGGAATTATGGGTATGTGCCACCACACCCAACCAAATTCAAGTTTTTTTATATAGTCTAATATTTATATTTCTTCCTCGTGCCATTTACATTTTTATAGACTTGTTGGCTTAAAGAGAAAATGTTCTTCCTAAAGTTACCTAGCCCCAGTATATTCTTTCCGTGCTGATAATTGTCGAAGTAATTCTTTTTGACCATTTGAAAACTCTTGGTTTTGTGTGTAGCATTAAGAGTTCACAATCAGTACTTATTCTATCATTTTATTCTTATAATAAACATTTTATGGTTTTGCTAGCCAGTGGAATTTCTACTTAGGAATCACATAGGTAAATTAATTCTTTAAATTGTGTACACAGTACTTAGAGAGTACTTATTTTCATAGTATTTTTTGTACTGGTGGTACAGCTTCATTGTAGATTTATTAGGATTAAATGAGTACGTGTGTTCTCAGAAACTTACCATGCCCAATTATTTGGAGAGCTCGGAAAGAAAATTCATTGGAAATATTTCAGCTTTGTTTCAATATGACATATCTTCCCACCAGGGTCCAGTTTATGTTTTTTTCTGGTCAGTCTTATACCCTACAGTTTTAATGCCATCCCTTGAAATAACAAGGAAATTGAGCCCCACTTTTCACTTGGATTTGGGGGGGCGGAAGATAAAAAGTGGTAGGTGATATAAGGGTGGTTGCCAGACAAGTTAAGGTCCCTGTGCCTTTTATTTTTTTTTAACCTAAAACTCAACAACTCCCCTTTTTTTTCTTCTGTGTGCATGGTGCTGGGGTTAGAACCAGTGTCCTCCACGCATGCCAGACAAGCGCCATAGCCACTGAGCCACCGCTTCAGCCCCAACTCCTTTCTTTTTTGTTCATTGGAATTATATCTATGATAATACCATATAGTCAGGAATTTTTTTTTTCAGTTTTGTTCGTTCAGACATTGGGCTACCACTTTGTAGTTGTGCTCATTTGATCCTCACAACAAACTTAATATTCACAGTTTGCAGAAGAAATTAAAGTGCAGGGAAAGTACAGTCCAGAATCACACTGGTGGTAATGTTGGAGTGAGTAATCAAACCAAGTCAGGGTAACTTTCCCGCTTATGTTCTAACCATTACCTTGTAAGACTGTTGTTAATTATTTAAAAGACAAAGTTTAGAATAAACTACAGAACAGAGAAGAGCTGAAATGATGTGCTTTCTTTCCTTCTGTCATTTGCATTTTCACTTTGCAAGTTCAGGGGAGAGTGACAGTTCTATGTCCACTTCTGTGGTTTGCATATATTTTACCCTGAGGGTTCATATGTTGGAAGCTTCATCTTCAGTGTGGCAATTATAAGAGGTGGGCCTAATAGGTTAGTTTCGTGAGAGCAATTGCTGTAAAACCTGAATCTGACTCCTCAAACACTCTTTAGCTTCTTATCTTGCAATATGATCTCTTCTGTATGTGCTTTCACCATTTTGGTGCCATCCACAATAAGGTGATGCAAGGATGCCCTTGCCAGAGGTAGTGCTGTGCATTTTGAACTTTCAGCAGTCCAAATTGTAAACTAAATGAACTCTTTTCTTTATAAGTACTTATCCTCAGATATTGTTCTATAGTAATAGGAAAAAGGACTAATATATTCAACCCCCTGAAACCTCCCCCTCTCTGGAAAAAAAAAAGGAAAACTAAGTATCAGCTCCAAAATTCTCAGTGAATCTGTGTATACGCAAATGTTCATCTGATTATACCTGAACTAGCATTGACTCCCCAAGACATAGGTGAGACAGCAGCTTCCTGTTCATTTTGAGTTGGAGCAGTTCTTAACTCCGTACCCAATTTGTGCTCCTTTTGGAATTTAGTCTTTCCACCTCTGTTTCAGTGGAATGGGGTTATGTGTAGAACTCACTGAGGTTTGGCAATATCATGCTGTGGTTTAGTGGAAGATATTGCAGTAGCCCTTAAGTAAGGAACTGGGAGCTCAGTTCCTTGTCAAAAGTAGACTCAAAGCAAAACATGCCTTTTGGGTGGACTGACTTGACTGGTTTTCTTTTTACTCTTAAAGATGTAGTATGAAGCCAAAACTAAAATAGGATGGGATTACGGTATTCCTGGTGCTTGGGCAGGCATGTGTGAGTATGAGCTTCCAAACTGCATTGTTAATCTTCGTTGTTTACTGTCTGACATTTTCTCTAGCTTTTTGCTATAGTTCAACAAGCGGTAGCTTTGACCTTTTCCTGAATGACTGATGTTGGAATCAGAGAAGTGTTTTTCTCTGTAGTTAATTTAACTGGATTTTACATGTATGTGAGCATGAAGCCCCGAGGTTGGTTGGTTTGTTTCTGAGATGCAACATGCTAGACAAGGTGAGAGGTTGATGCATGGTGTTAAGATGCTGGGAAATAGTGGAAATTTACCCTGGGTGTGCTGAATTTTTGTTGTTGTACCATACACATTTTGAGGCCAGCCATGAATACTCAGTTTGGGTATTGTAACCCTGTCTCTGAGGAATGACTTCTAATTTGTGTTTTTCTACAATTGAAAAGTTTGCTGTGGATCTTATGAAATTTATGAAAACAGAGGAACACCTAATGTACCTAATTTGCTTTTCATACATACATACCAAACTTCTAGCTTATATAATCTGAGGTGTCTTGAGATATGAACTTAAAAAAAAATACAGAGAAGACTAGACTTCAAGTAGAATATATTTTTTATATGGCATGCCATCTCTGGTATTATCTTTTCAACAGGATTTTGCAGGCATTTTTTCATTGATAGAAAAAGATCAATTTAAACATTTGAAAGTTACTTATAGAGAGCCTAATACATTTTCATATACCAAGGAATAGTAACTGCTTCATGTGATGACACAGTCCCCTCCTGTTTCCTAACATGTAGATTTGCATTTAAACATTGTAAAGAGTAAGTTAAAATTTTTTATATATTTAGTCAGTATCTTCTGGGATTGAACTTCCTTTTTACAGAATATGTGCTTTTGAAAAAAATTGTTTTTACTTAAAATTTTGAGTGTTCAGGAGAATACCTCAGAGCCATTTTTAAATGTAATTCAGAAATGTTTTGCTTTTAGCTTTGCTTATAGCTCATTAATCCACACAGCACACTAAATTGAGTAGATGCTTGGCATGAATTTTAAAAATTGTATTTTGCTCTCATTCATACCCTAGCTCTGTGAAACCTTGGTTGGTTTGCCTACATTTCAGCCATATCTGGAAAGTTGGCCTTGTCACTTGGAAAATTAAATGTAATGTTTTTGATAAAAGTCCTCTGAAAACCTGGATACTGCTTTACTATGGTATTATGTACTGTGGTTTGCTCCCGTTATTTCACATTTGATTCAAGGAAATCATGCCAGTAAATTACACAAGCTTTTTGTGACACGGCTAACATTGATATTTAGTTGGCTTTAAAAAAGGGAGGGAATGAGAGAGAATTTTATTTTTTTCATCTGGCCTTTGTTTCTCTAACACTTAGTTGTATATATGGTGCTGGGGTTTGAACCTGGGTCCTTGCTAATGCCAGAAAGCACTCTGCCTGTTGAGGCTCTGCTTTAGCCCTTTAGTTGGCTTTTGATTGAATAATAAAAACCTGTTGGGAACTGAACTTTTAAAATGCTCTTAAATATTATTCAGTTAATTTTCAGCTTTGTACAGGCCTATTTAAAGTTTACCTTTAGGGAAAAAAATGAAACCTTGTCCAGTGGATCTGTAACTGGCAATATATATCATGTGCCATCTAATGCTATACTTTGTCTCTTGCCAGTGACCTGTTTCCCTCCAGGATCTGTTGACATTAAATTTCATTTTTGTTGTAATTTGTTTTTAGAGTTTTTGCTTCTGTGATAAATTGGAAAGTTTAAAAAAATGTGATTCTTTGTAAATTTGAGAAGTTCTCTTCTGTTGTATCCAACCTTATTGTTCTTTTCAGGGAGAGTAGATCAGTGTTGTATGCTTTTATAAAAGTAGCAGTTTAGAAGAGAGAAACATGGAAAAAGTCATAGTGCAAAACATTGTCTTCATTATGATCTATCTTTTCTAACTGCTTGTAGGATAAGAATCTTTTTCTGTCATTATGAGAAGTGTACAGCAAGTGAGTGGGCTATATAAAAGCATAAGGTAATTTAGAAGCCTATTGTACTGGCTAAGTATAGGTTCTCTACTTGAAATTTGACGACACTAACCTGATAGATTGTCAAGTGAACCTCATGCCTGAATATAGGGGTCTGCCCAGAATAATGAACAAAAATTCTTTTTGTTCTTCTTCCTGAAGTAGAATAGCGAACTTACAGAGTGCTGATTTAATTGTTATTAAAGTTACTGATTTCTACAAGTATATAAATTTCTGTACATATGTAAATTGTTCACTCACAATATTGTGGAATCCTCATAGTTGGAAACTTATTGGTCAACTGATTTTAATGTTCACCATTGCCCCTAGAGTTAAATTTGTATGTAGTTCTTAATCTTTTATATTGTATTAAGATTCACATGATTTTCAGTAATAAGACTGGAAGAAATGGACATGCATTTATCTGTCTACTGATTATTTAAATTGGTATACATGTACAATGGCTGTTTGATTTTGATCTGTGTTTTAAAATATCAGAGAAAGCTCTTGATATTTGAAAGACAAGCCTGCCCTCCTTCTGCTGTCACTGTGTGCTTTGACTTTTCTTGATGTGTCTTAATGTCATCAGTTTGAAATTAATTTTACATAGTTTTTTATTCCTAAGTTTCAGATTATTTTTGTAGACATTTCCCTTTTCCCAACCTAGAATTTTATTTTAGTCAACAGTGGTAATAGGTTCTCAGTTTCAAAATAATTCTCAGGTGCCTGTTTCTCTTATTTAAGAAATACATACATTTCTATGAATTGTTTATTTGTAGAATTGTAGTAAGTAGTTAGTAAATCAGTAAGTGTTGTGGAATAGGCATAGAAACATTCTGGCTGAGATTGACATTTGAACAACATAGGCTTGAACTGTGGAGGTCCACTTAATTGCAGATCGTTTTTGTTTTGTTTTTGCAGATTTGCAACCCCTTGGAAAAATGCACAGATGAACATCATAGCCTGGAGATAATGAAAAAATTAAGACAAAGTAGATGTATATAATGAATGCATAAAATTTATGTAGATAGTAATCTATTTTATCCTTTACTGTTAAGGTTTGGATATGAGTTGTCCCTGACAAGTTCTTGTTGTTTCCAAAACTGCCAATGAGTATGGTAGGACCCACCCATCCCCCTCCATGTCCTTTTGCTATGACTTTCTTTTCACTTGGGGCCCAGAGCATTGGAGTCCATCAATCATGGACTGAAACTATGAGCCAAAATAAACCTTCCTCCTCTAAGCTGTTCTTGTTGGGTATTTTTCTTTTTCTTTTTCTTTTTTTTTTTTTTTCAGGGCTGAGGACCTCATGTTGGGTATTTTGATCACAGCACAGAATGCTAACATATTTACTGCCATAAAATACATACAAGTCCATTATGTAATTTAAACTTTATCAAGATTTACATACAGAAACCCAAACTGTACATGGTACCAAACTTGAGAGAAATGTAAATAAATATAAAAATGTAATATCAAATTCCACATAAAATTAACTGTACATACTGAACTATAATTCCAACCACCCTTTGTTGCTTTTGCAGTGAGCTCAAGTGTTGCAAAATATCCGCTTAAAACACTGTGTAATGCTAATCATTTCCACATGAGCAGTTTTTTTTTCAGTAAATTCTCTCGAGTAAATTATATATCACAATAAAAAGTGGTCTCTTGTGGTTCTCATGTATTTTCACCATCTATCATACAAATAACACATAAAATGTGCTAATTGATTGTTTATGTTGGTAAGACTTTCAGTCAGCAGCAGGCTATTAGGTAATTGTTGTGGAGTCAGAAATCACATGCAGTCTTTCAACTGTGGGGTTAGCACCCAAGCCCCCATGTTGCTCAGAGGTCAGCTGTAAATTCAAGTAACATTTAAGTAGAAATTCCTGTTTACCCACTTGTAATTTGTAGTACTTAGATAACCTGCATCATCTGGGGAGCCAGAGTTGGAAAGGAGGAAGTACGTTATTGAATAGAGGTTAGTTAATCTGGATTGCTCTTAGGATCTCTACGATGTACCTGCTGTTGGTCTGGGATAAACTAAATATAACTGTTGGAGTCCAAGCTCACACTTCTCTGCCATGGTTTATTTCTACTTTGTTCCTTTTTGGCAGCTCTCCATGACCCCCTCTCCTTTTCTGTTCTGTCCTTCTGACCTAGAGCAGCAAAAGGGGGATTTTTAAAAAAAGAATTAAATTATACGTAATAATGTTTATAATGCCAGAAGTTTATTTCATTAACAGATATTAACTCCCATGTTGTATATAGTTTTTAAACAATTGCAGTTGATACTGTATTTTGTAATCTGATATTTTCCCTTTATTATGCTCTTACCTACTTTTTTTTGCTTCTTTAATTATTTTGAAGTTTGTTTATTATGAGTATTTAAAGCATTCATTGTTGAATGGTAGTTAACTTCTTATTTTTAAAAATATTAAAACTAGTGAATGGTAAGGTTACATGTCATTTGCTTATTGATTTTTTTTTTTTTTTGCTTCTGTTAAATTATTTCCTTGGGGTACATTCCTAGGAACTGCTTAATTAGATTGAAGGATATGATATTTGCTACTCCAGTATTCATTGCTGTCCTTTCAGCCTTAGCTCTGCTTTTCTTTTTTGAAATCACGTGGCACCTGAAGGTTACTTTAAGGCTGGTGTTTTACCACCTTGGCTACACATTAGAGTCACCAGGGGATTCAGATTACACATTAGAATCTACTGGGAAGTTTAGAAACACTTTTGACCAAGGGTCATCTACAGAGATTTTTATTTAATTGGTATGTGATATGATCTGGACATCAGGATTTTTAAATGTTCTCCAACCATTTCAAAACTACAGTCAAGTTTAACATGTTACTCTAGTGAGAAAACTGGATTTAACATTGCATGTGAAAATTAGTTCTGAGAATTATTTGTTGAACTGGGTTGATGCCATAAATCTGTTTCAAAACAAAAAACAAAACTAGATCAATCACAGTAAATACTTTTACAAGATCTTTAAAAAAGCAGCACAGTGGTATTAAAACACACAGCTTGGGCGATTAGTGGCGTGTGGCACTCAAGAAGTTATGGAGTCCTTGTAAGGTAGTTGAAGTAGACCTTCATAATAAAAAGCAGGGGAGAAAAGTGTTCATAGAAGCCATGGTAATCTAGAACTTGTTTGCAATTCATCAAAGCATATATATATATATTTTTTTTATTTTGTTTTGTTCTGCATTCTTTGGTATAAAACAGACAGGAGAGTTAATTTTCTATGGTGATATAAGAATGTCAGCCCATATCTGGGCTCCATTACTTAATAGCTATAAGTCAAATTATTCAGTTATCCACAATTTGAAATTTTCGCATCTGCAAAGTGGGATAGCATTATTCTTCTTTACAAAGGATGTTTAAGAGAATAGATAGAGTGATACATAAAAATGACATGAAGGTTTAATTCCTGATACATTATTAACCAATTAATGAATACTAGTCATAAAAAGAAGTGATTAAGTTATGCGCTCCTTTGTGAAAGAAAAAAGAAGCTAATGTTTAATGAGTACTTGTAAATATATATATGAGTCCATATTTTTATATATCTAATAGTTGTGTAAACTGTCAGAACATTATTAACTCCTACCTTTTAACAATGAAAAACTGCCTCATTGTGGCTAGAAAATTTGTTTAAATAAGATGTGGTATAAATGAGTCTACTCACTTAAGCACCCATTCTTTTTTTTTTTTTTTTTTTTTTTTAAGAGAGATGGACAGTGAGAGAGACAGAGAAAGAAAGAAACAACTTTATTTAGTTTTTCACATGGCCTTAGTTGCTCCAACACTTAGTTGTGTACGTGGTGCTGGGGTTTGAACCCGGGTCCTCGTGCTTGCCAGGCAAGCGCCGAAACCGCTGAGCCACCGCTCCAGCCCCTTAAGCACCCATTCTTTTTCTGTCATACCACCCTGTGTTTTCACCTCTAGGGAAGTCTCAGTTCAACATAATTATATAAATTTGTAGTAAATTGGTATGGCAAGTAGAACATCTTTGCTGTCAGGAAAAACATAAGTACTGATGGATGTCATTTAAAAAAAAAAACCGATGTGATGAACAGTGTGGGCATAACATTTTTGGACACTTCAGAGTTGGTATTGTTTTGGAAGAATGTACTTAATTGGAAAACAACTAGGCAAATGAGAATTTGGGCAAGGCATTTCTCCTGCATTTTCACAGAATCTCTTTAATGTTTCTTCTTTTAAGTAAGTTCATCAGATGGTGGATTTTGGAACTTTTTTTTTTTAATCGGAGAATGTGTTTTGGAGAATATTCTGCCTAAAGTAGCTATTCTTTGACTCATAATGAAATTTACCCTTAAAGACCTCTTTGCTCCATTCTGCTTTCAAATGATGCTGGATACTTGCTGTTGTGGACACTGAGGCATTCCTTCAAAAAAGATCAACTGAAAGCAGCATTATATAATAAGGAGATTACAAGCTTTGGGCTAGTCCATATATTTGAATTCAAATGTATTATTTTATTAGTTATTGATGATATGCTGTGAGTAGGTAGGATACTAATATTTATTGATTGCCTACTGTGTGCTGGGCATTATTAAGTGATTTGTTTACTAACTCCTTTAATTGCCACAGCATTTTTGTAAAGGGACTGTTACCATCTTTTAATAGATCAAGATCATGTTCAGAGGTTAGGCCATATTCTTTTTGTAAGTTGTAAATTTTGATTTTGAACTCGTTTATCAGAATGCTTATATATGTGGTATGCCTTGAGCAAATGAATTAATATTTCTGAGTCTGTTTCCTGTTCTCTGAAACAGGAATAATACTCTTTTGAAGTACTGATATGTAGATTAAATAGTAAGATTAAAAGTTTTGTAAGGGTGCCTATATCTTCGTAGAAACCCAAATATTAGTTTCTTCACTATCTTAAGTACATAATAATCATAGAAGAGTGAAAGAACTGTTACCTACGCCTTTAATTAACTTTTTATGCTGAAAATTTTTAAATTCACAGAAAATTTGCAAAAATAGAAGTAACTCCTACATATTCTTCAAAATTCACCAATGGTTACTGTTTTGTTACGTTTACTTATTTGTGTATGTATGTTTGCCAACTCTTTTGAGGGTTAGTTGCAGAGACCATGGCCCCCTTTAAAAAAAGAGAGGGGATCAGTTTTTTTCTTTAGCTTTTCATGTGGCTTTTGTTGCTCTGAAACTTCGTTGTATATCCAGTGCTGGGGTTAGAACTTGTGTAGTTGCCCATGCCAGGCAAGTGTGGTAATCACTGAGCTACCATCCCAGCCCTGAGACCATGGCATTTTGAATAAATATTTCAGCATATATTTCCTGAAAACAGGATATGCTCTTATAAAACAGTGCATTTGTTAAAGTTAGTAACTTAACCTTAATATAACAGTGGATGTTACAGGGCATGGGCCAAGGGTATGTCCTCAGGAGTTGTAATTGTTCGTGGGTGCTGTCTACATTTCAATGGTTTATAGGCATTTCCTTTGAGACTCAGTATTTCTCCCTTTATCCCCAAATTCCTTAGCAAGTTACCAAGACCATGTCTCAAAATGAACAATAAAAAGGGACTGGGGAGGGCTAGAGCGGTGGCTCAATAGTGGAGCACTTGCCTGACATTTGTGAGGACCCAGGTTTGAACCCCAGCACCAAACAAAAACCAGATGAAAAATAAAATGGAATCTCTCTCTCCCTCTCCCCCCTCATCCTCACTCTCACTCTGTTTCTTTTTTAAAAATACAAGGCAGGGATTGGGGGGCCTGGGGGGTGTAGCTCAGTTGCAAATTTGCCCCTAAGGAGGGAAGGGAGATATAAACGAAAGGGAAGATTTCTTAGCTCCATCCCCTCACAGTTCTGTAAATTGAGAAGGAGGGTTTTCACTGCACTTTTGTTACCGATTTTTTTTTTTTTAATCACAAAATGGGTCCTTTTTCCCTCTCAGAATTATGGAATCAATAACGAAACCAAGCACCAGCGACCACCAAATGAGACATTTATTCTGGCTAGTAGGAAGTGGAAGATAGACTTGCAAATCAGCTTTTCCCTATAGAGGACGGGGAAGTTAAAATACAAAATCTGTGTGTATACACACAAATGCACACGCATATGTATATGTGTGCATATATGTGTATATATGTAACACAGTGATCTTGATACATTGGTTATACTCACTTTTCCCACCAGCTTCCCACTAACAATCTTTTAATTAATTATTTTCCACTTGATCTTGATCACACAGTAGACTTAATAGACATGACTTTGTTTCCTTTGCTACCTGTGAATTTTAAGCCCTCATTGCTCATTATGTTAGGTTGTACTGGTATTAGTTTTTCAAGTCATCTTTCGCTCCACAAGGGATGATATTAAACCAGTTTTAAATATGTTGAAGAAAAGAGAAAAGTTTTCCTAACCTTGTGCCCTGGAGTGTAATACCAACAAATCTTTGAGTACCTGTAATATGCCAAGAGACTGTGCAGAGTAGTAGCGACCTCAGTAGGGTCGCAGATGAGTGAGGAGATTGTTATGGTGCAGTGAGACTATTATAGAATTGTGCTGGAAACCAAATGTAATTCAGAGCTCCCAAGAATGGTTGAAAGTAACACAAATTGCCTACGACAGTAATATTTGATCATCATATCACCCTTTCATACCTTGGTTCAAGATAACGCTCTTGGAGATTACAGTACTGACCAATGTAGTAGTCTTGAAATAATGCCTATGTTGCACAACTGACACTATAGTAGTAAAACACCTTTTTCTTTCTTTGTAATTGCACTTTTCTCACTGGGATTTAAGAAGGAAAACAGTAGAGCTATCTGTAGACCTTCCTGGAGTGTTTACATTCCTTCACCCACTGATCTCCTTTGCAATCACCTTCTAAGAGGTCTTAGTGGAGGCTGTGGTGCTTCTTAATTCACCAACTGAAATAACCAGAATTTCTAGTATATTTGTGGGTGTGGTTTTTGTCTGGTCAGACTTGATTTGGTTACAAAATAATCTTTGTGCATATTTTCCAAGGTAAACTTGAAATACTGAGGCCAAAAGAGAATGAGGGACAACTTAATTACTAACTGTACTCATAGGATGGCTTTTACTCAAGAGAATGCTGAGTAGTTAAGTTTAGAAGTCCAAAGGAGTCTGAACAAGGAAAATTATTATTTTTTGTTTGTTTTTGTTTGTTTTGTTTTAGAGGGGACAGTGAGCGCGAGAGAGACACAATCAATTTTTATTTAGTTTTTCACATGGCGTTCCTTGCTCTGAGACTTTGTTGTATACGTGGTGCTGGGGTTTGCACTAGCGTACTTGCGCGTGCTGGGCAAGCGCTGTAACCGCTGAGCCACTGCTCCAGCCCTGAGGAAAATTATTTTTAAAATGGAAAAATGTGGTTGTACATAAAGATATTCTGTACTTAAGGAATTGTAGAATATTTAGATATTTAGGATTTTAGTTATGGGCTTCACAGCCTACTACCTAGGAGGGAGGTTAGCTGGAGAGAAAGCAGTGCTTTATTTAGCCTTCCCTCTACTGGCTTCATCACCATAGCAACTTTTTCTGCATGTGATTATCTCTGAAAACATTCACCTACTTAAAACTGGGAAAACTTGCATCTGAGCTGTTTTTTGAAAGTACACCAGACCACAGTCCCCTGAGGGTCTTTGCAGTTCAGTCTAAAAATCTGTGAGGTGCTTTCATCACAGGTTTTTTTGCTGTCCATTTGTTGCATGCTTTGGGAACATAAATTTATGTTAACATTAAGTTAAATAGAACATACTGTGAAAGTAGGTGATGTTGGAACGGTTGTTTCATTTGAATTATCTCTAGTTCACTATCAGTACTTCAGACAGTCAAATATATTTTTAGGTTTGCGTTCTCTCTTTTAAGATGTACATTTTCCAACTATAAAATCACGATCAAGTGGGCTTCATTCCAGGAATGCAAGGCTGGTTCAACATGCAAATCAATAGACGTGATTCACCACTTAAACAGAATTAGAGACAAAAACCATGTGATCATCTCAATTGATGCAGAAAAGGCCTTTGATAAAATTCAACACCCATTTATGCTCAAAACTCAGGAGAAGATAGGGATCAAAGGAAGATACTTGAATTTTGTAAGAGCCATTTATGACAAACCCATAGTGAACATTATATTAATGGTAAAAGACTGAAACCATTCCTACTAAATTTGAGTACAAGGTGAGGCTGTCCACTCTCACCAGTCTTAATCAATATAGTCATCGAAACCCTAGCCAGAGCTATCAGACAAGAGAAGGAAATCAAAGGAATTCTAATAGGAAAAGAGGAAGTCAAGCTATCTCTATTTGCTGATGACACAATCCTATACATAGCAGACCCAAAAGCTCTATCAGAAGACTATTAGAGCTTAGTAGAGTGGCTGTTTACAAGATCAATACTTATAATTCAATAGCTCTCCTATACTCCAGCAGTGATTCTGCTGAAGAAGAAATCCAGCCAGAAATCCGTCCCATTCACAATAACCTCAAAAAGAATAAAGTACTTGGGCATTAATCTAACAAAGGATATAAAGGACCTTTACAATGAAAAGTACCAAATATTAAAAAAAAAAATTGAAGACCTGAGAAGATGGAAAAACATTCCATGTTCTTGGTTAGGCAGAATCAATATAAATTAAAATGACCGTTCTGACGAAAGCCCTGTATAGATTCATTGCAATCCCCATCAAGATACCAATGACATTCTTCATGGATATAGAAAAAGCAATTCTCAAATTCATTTGGAATAACAGGAAACCCAGAATAGCCAAATCATTACTAAGCAAGAAAGATGAAACAGGAGGTGTCACAATAACTGACCAGCAATTGTACCGTAGGGCTATAGTAACAAAAACAGCATGATATTGGTATCAAAACAGACATGAAGACCAATGGAATAGAATAGAAGATACTGAGACATCCACAAGTCTTTGACCATCTGATATTTGACAAAGGGGGCAAAAGTATAGCATGGAGGAAAGACAGCCTGTTCAACAAATGGTGCTGGACGAACTGCAGACAGCTGAAATTAGATCTTTATCTCTAGCCCTGCACAAAAATCAAATCGAAATGGATCAAAGAATTAGGAATTAAACCAGCAACTATATATTGCTAGAAGAAAAGAAATAGGATCAACAATCCACGACATTGGTATAGGCACTTCCTTCATTGATCAAGAATTAAAGCCAAGAATCAATGAGTGGGATGCCATTAAACTGAAAAGCTAAAGAATTAGTCAAGAGTGTCAAGAGAGAACCTACAGAATGGGAGAAAATTATTGCATGCTACACCTCCAACAGGGTATTCACACCCAGAATATTCAAAGAACTTAAAACTGAATACCCAAAATACAAATAATCCAATCAGTAAATGGGCTAGGGAACAAAACAGAAACTTCTCAACAGAGGAAGTCCAGAAAGCCAATAAATATATGAGAAAACATTCTACATCACTAGCAATCAGAAGAATGCAAATCAAAACCTCAGTAAGATTCCACATTCTCCATTCAGAGTGTCAAAATGAAGAATATGAACAATAACAGATGCTGGAGGAGTCGAACAATAACAGATGCTGGAGGGGTTGTGGGGAGACAGGCACACTAACACACTGCTGGTGGAACTGCAAACTTGTACAAGTACTCTGGAAAGTAGTGTGGAGACTCCTCAGAAAACTAGGGATGGAACTGCTTTACCACCCAGCTACCCCACTCTTTGAGTATTTTCCCAAAAGAGTTAGAATGGGCATGCTACAGAAACACAGTTACATCAATGTTTATAGAAGCTCAATTTACAATAGCTAAATTATGGAACCGATCCAGATGCCCTTGCAGGATGAGTGGATTCAAAAATTGTGGTATATAGATACAATAGAGTTTTACTCTGCTATTAGAATGATATCATGGCATTTTTGGCCAAATGGTTGAAGATAGAAAAAATTATGCTGAGTGAAATATCCCAAACACAGAGACTTAAGGGCCAAATGTTTTCTCTCATATGTGGAAGGTAGTATAAAACCTAAGACAGGATGATAGTTAGCTAAGTTTAAGTAATAAATTCATCATAGATGAAATTTCACGTAAGTAGGAGGAATCATAAGTATGAAGGTGGGGGGAGAACGGAGGGAAGCAGAAAGGGGAGGGAAGGACAAGGGGGGATTATCAGTACAAATGGGAATATTCAACTCCCATTAGAAGCCTAACTATACATAGGCAGGCAGAGAAACTCAGACATGTCAGCAATTATTATACATGTATATGTTAATTGCAAAGTATAGTATGAAGGGATTAGAGGAGACTTGAGTTCGTGGCATGGATGAAGGGTATATCCTGGTCTAGGATCAGCCTTAACTTACTATCTCACTGTGTCAGTATTCATGTATGCCTGAAATATGTAACAATAATTCCCTCCAATATGTAAGACTATGTCGAACAAATTTAAAAAATTTTTTAAAGATGGTGCTTTTATAATTAATATTTTAATTTTTATGAAATATGGTATATTTTGTTCATACAGTGTCACACTTAACAAGGTAAAGTTCCAAATAGTTTCTTTCTAGCTTTTTGCACCTGTGGAGGTGGCAGTAACTGAAAAGTCTAACTGTGGCTGTTTAACCTTAATGTTTGACCTTGGACTGTATTTCGTTTTATTTATCTTTGTAGTCCTGGCATCTAGCACAATTCTACCATTTAATAGGTAGGTGTTCAGTTAATGTATCCTCAAATAACCTTTAATACTACATTTTGAAGCTAGATCATGAAGACAAGGTTTTAGTTAGGGGTAATTAGAAAAAGTGACTTAATTCAAGAGAAAATTGTAAATCATACAAGAAAGGAAAATAGCCACATTCCATTACTAGCTCAGCTGTGTGTAGAATTTCTAGATTCATGATAATGTAGATACCAAACACTAATATAACCAAAATTTTAACAGTGATGAGGAGAAACGGACAAGTTGTAAAAGTGAGGTTTGGGGAAGGAGGACAGGTAGTTAACTGAACATTCATTTTCTGTGTTGGAAAATTGATTTGTAATACCACATCAGTCTTAGCTTCCTCATTCCTCCTTGATTTGTATGTCTGGCTCTGTGTTATGATTCTATTTTGGGGGGATGTGTTTTTTTAAAATGTTAGGCCTGAATTTAATTTATAAGCTGAAAACAGTGATAAAGAGAAATTCTTTTATACTCTTTTTGTGTTATGTACAGACATTAGCTCTTAAACTTTCAGTAATTTGCAACTCTGATAGATATCATTCCAAACCTAAGGATCTTGCCATGAGAAAGTTAAGACAATATATAAATTACTGTTATGTAACTAACTCAAAGAAGTGTTGTTTTTTTTTTAAAGCCACAATAGAGTGATAACAGCAAGTACTTTCTATATTCAGAGGGGTGCAAAAATCCTGAATCAGGAGAGAAATAAATGGAAAGAGTCAGAAAACTAGATGGAAAGATGGGTGGATTATAGATAAGTTGGCTTCTCTGGCAGATAAGTTGAGTTTCAGGAATGGGCATTTATAGTTTGGTTCCCCAGTGGCTCATAAGATGAGTTGTGGCTAGAAAACAATACCAGTGCCTTAAGGTGGAAAATGTCTGTGGCTAGGCAGAAGAGCCACTGGTGTAGCTTGGCCTATGAGTATACCATTATTAGCTGGGAGGTCTTGTTCATGAAGTTTTGTTGCTGTCTGCTTTATTTATCCGTATAGTAAAATGGTTAAGATTAGAGAAAGCCTTGGTGATACGGGCCCACAGAAAACATGCTTTACTCCCAATGCAAAAAGAACAAATAAAAATAAGTTTTCCTTCACAGAGGAAAACTTCTAAGCAGAGAATGACACCACTATTACTTTAAAACAATTACTTTTAGTAGATTTTTTTTTTAAAGAAGTGAGAAGGACACAGAGAGAGAGAGACATAGAGAATCAATTTTTATTTAGTTTTTCACATGGCCTTTGTTGCTCTGACACTTAGCTGTGTACGTGGGTGCTGGGGTTTGAACCCGCATATTCAGGCATGCTGAGCAAGTGCTGTAACCTCTGAGCCACCTCTCCTGCCCCTACTTTTAGTAGACTTGAAGGGTTGTGGAGGTTCTAAGGGCAATTGGCTTGTAAACAAGAATAGTAGCAAGAGTCCAGGTAATGCAAAAAACATTTGAGCTAGAGCAATACGTATAGGAACTGAAATAAAGGGATAAATGGAAGAAGCATTGCAAACATAGAATCCACATAACATTTTGAATAAGGGAAATAATGTAATTAGGGGTAGCAGTGGCTTCATTAATGGAAGTAAATTTGGAGTTGCTGCTTTTTGGAACAGTGGAGGGAGATGTCAGGTTACCTTAGACATCTTGGTAAAGAAATTCATCAAGTAGTTGGAAGTGTGAGGCAGGAACTCAGATTTTGAGGCTAGCCTGAGATTTGGGAGATGAACTGGTACTGAGAAAGGATGAGTAAAAGAAGAGGACTGATTTCAGAGATGACATGTATTCACATCTATGTGAGAGGAATAAGAGCCAGGGACAACAGTGGACGAACAGCATAATCTTTTGTGGATGCCAAAAGAGAATAAATTTCAAAAGAAGAAATCAGATCATGTTTTAAAAAATTCTGTGAAAGTCAAGGCTGATGGGGACAAAGAAAGGACATTGGCTTTTGAAAATCACTTGTCATCAGATCTGTGACAAAGTTTTAGTAGCAGTGAGATTGAGTAAAAGCCAAATAGCCAGTTCTGAAAGAATGAGGAGGTAGAAATGGTGAGCAACTCCTTGTATGGAAGGGACGGGGAGGTGCAAGACAGAGTGGTTCAGTGTTATTAGGTCAGGTTCCTTAACAGCAACACCACTGACAATTTGGGCTTGACAGTTGTTTGTTGTAGGAAACTTCCTCCTCCCCCAGGCTGTAACAACCTGAGATGTCCCAAGACATTGTCAAATTCCTCAGGTGAGAAAAAGTGCTTTTATGCCAGGGCTGCTTTGTCTGATGTTGGTGTGTGAAAAGGAGCAAGCCCATAGTGTGTGGAAAACTAAGGCCAGCCAATTGTTACTGAAGTAGGTACTTCAGTAATCAGGAAGAAATGAAGCAAAACCACTGTCTAGAAGACATATCTTGAAGTTAGAAAGGGTAGATAGAAGCTTTTTTTTTTTTTTTAAGATGAACATTCTT
>PVKS010020980.1:0-35934 GCA_004027875.1 Aplodontia rufa | reverse complement strand
CAACCACGGAAGGAGGAGTAAAAGGAGTAGGATTTATTTAGGAAGAAGAGTAGAGACTCCGCAAGGTGGAGGGGTTCCTGGAAGCAGGATACCATCTAATGGAGGATAGGCCAGAAGTTATATTGATTTGAGGTATGAGCATAATTAACATTCATGCAAAGCAGGCATTGAGAAATGCATCAACTCCATTGGTTAAAGTCTATGTAAAACAGGATTGAAACTGGTCAAGAGCACCATTGGTTAAAACAAAAGGTGGCAAATACTATCTAGTATCCACCAGTGACCACCCGCATCTCTTAGTTGGGACTAGGGTAAACCTCATGGTCTTCTTGCATTTGAAGGCCCTGAGCATGCTCTGTCAGTCACCCTCTGCCTCTGCCAGCTAGCTCTTGGATAGGGGCCCTGTCCTGACTACCTAGCCATTTCACTGTCTCTTCTAATCTGTCTCAGTATGATCACCATGTAACTTCTTTGCTTAAAACTCATCTGATTAAAAGAGCTCCCCATTGGAGAGTTGTTAAATAAAATTTATAAGAGGCCATTAGTTTGGACTGAGGTCCTGCCCTAAGCCCAACAAACTAAATGAAAATAAAGCCACTAGTGCTAAAAAGTTCCATGTCACCATATGTAACTAAGTTGTTTATTTAACCTTCCAAGAAATTAGGAGAAATAGTCAAATTTCCAAATAGGTCATTTGTAGCTGTCATAAGGAATGTCTCCTCCTTTAACCTTTCCAAGGATAGTAACTCAATTGAACAATCTGCTTTTTGTTCTATTTCTGTCTTGCTCAGCCCTTTCCTATCAATAGTGTCAAACTCCTCCCTTACAGCTCAACACTTGAATTTTATAAAGTAAAATGTTGCCTGGTTTAGAATCATAATGCTAAGGTGTGTGTGTACTGGGTACTGAACCCAGGAGTGCAGTACCACTGAGTACAACCACATTTCTTTTTAAATTTTGAGACGGTCTCACTACATTGCTTAGGGCCTGGCTAAACTGCTGAGATTGGACTCAAACCTGTAATACTTCTGCCTCAGCCTCCCTCCCAAGTCATTGGGATTACAGGCTTGTGCCATCACGCCCATCTAGTCTTTAAATTTGTTCAAATTTTGTCTTTTGGCAAAGCCAAAGTTCTTAACAGTAGCTTTCAAAGCCCTACAAGTACTCTTCCCCTCTCAGGTTTCACTCATCTTTTACCACTTGTCCCCTTTCTTATTCTTTCAGTGAGGCTTCCTTATTCTTGTAGTATGTTAAGACATTTCCTGTATAAAGGCCTTCTGCCAGCGTGCTCTTCTTCCTCGCCCCTGTATCTGCTTCCTTACCATTTTCTCAATGTCCACAGCAAGTATTTTTTTGCAGAATCCTTCCTGATCTCCATACCACCATTTCCATTCATGATTTTTTTTCTCTTTCTCTCCACGCACACACACACCCCTCGTTGCACCTTCTGCGGAGCTGTTTGTTTTGTATTTCTTTACCGAACTCACTACTCACTGAAATATACTTGTTCTCCTGCCATTAAACCCCGGAGAGGAGATTTTTGTATATTTCACTGTTACTCCCACAAATCTAAAACAGCACTTAGCAAAAGCACATTCAACCTTTTGATTTAATAAATACTATATGTGAACTTAAGTTCCTTGCCTCAAGAACCATGGTACAGGGGGCCATAAAATTACACGTACAGTAGGAACACAAGAACCTTCAAATCTGCCCAGAGGATCTACATAAGCAGATGCGGTGGAATAGTTAATTGTAGGCTGTGCTAATCGACGTGGTATTTAAGGCTCCCGTAACCTATAATGTATTAAGCAATTGTGAAATTGTATCATAGCTGGCTAAAGTGAGCTCATATCTTGCCAATCATTCTTCCCTCTTCTCGAATTTTTTACAGGGAAATTTTTTCATTTCACGTCAATTATTTCCTCTTCCTATAGTCCACCTGGATTATGTAGTCGAACTGGCTGCGAATGGTATCGTCCAAGGGGAGCGCGTAATATAGTCTGTTCCAGGAGTCTGCGTGGTGAACGGCTGAACCTAACACATGCGCACATTCTGCGGCGCCGCAAGATGGCTGCCAGCCATTTTGTCGCCCCTCGGTGCCCGGTTTGCGGTGGCAGCGTCTGCATACGCTAAGAACTAACAGTGGACTCCAAGCAGTAGGAATTTCCTGGCCCTGCTGTGTGAGCTGAGCAGCAACAAGAGACAATCCTGCGAGGAAGCAAAAGACGAAGCGGAGCGTCCGGGCTCCTCCCTTTAACCTTCTTAGGCTGACCAACACCTTCACCGTCTCCAGTTTTTGCTCAGCCGACTACGCTCAGATCTGCTGCGCAGGCGCACAAATAATCGAAGCGCTTCCTTGGCCCGAGGGGTTTGCGGATTCCTGCGCGCGCTTCTGGAACCCGTCCCTTGATTGGTCAGATTGCCCCGCCATCACGCCTCTCTGTGCCTTCAAGGTTGAGAAGGAAGCAGAGGGGCGGGGCCAAGCCGCGCGTGCGCGACGCTGTTGCTGTCCCTTTGCTGCTGTTGCGTTGCAAAAAAAAATCCTGACTAGATAGTCTTGGGCCTTTTCTGTGCAAGAGAATCTAAAGGAGAGAAAAAGATTTCTGCAACTGAAGGGACAGTCGGGTAGTATTGAGCTTAAGATATTAACGCCCGCCCTGGCTCACAGGAGTGTGGTTATAGGGGTAAGGGCCTTAGCGTTTAGTGCCGAGGAGTAAAAAGCCATTAATTTCGGCACCAGGCGATTTGAAAGGGTTTGCAGGCTGTTTTGTGCGTGTTTCTGTCCTAATTACTGACTGGTTCCAACACGACCCCTGAACAGTGTCGATAAACCTTCGAAACCCGTAGCCCCTCCTTGCAGCGTGTAGGATCCGCCAGCGTGCGGGGCAGCTAATCCTCCCTTCCGCAGCTTCGGAAGAGCCTAGCGCGCGCACCGCCCCCACCCCCTGGCCTCCCTCCCCGTCTACGGCTTCCACGCACTCGCAGTGATTGTTTTGCCCGCTCCCGCCGCCGCCGCCGCCGCCGCCGCCGCCGCCGCCAGAGGACCAGCAGCGCTTGTGCAAACCGGGAAGATGGCGGCCGGCGGCGGCGGAGGCAGCAGTAAGGCCTCCTCCTCGTCGGCCTCTTCGGCAGGGGCTCTGGAGTCCTCGCTGGATCGAAAATTCCAGTCGGTAACCAACACTATGGAATCCATTCAAGGCTTATCGTCTTGGTGTATAGAGAACAAGAAACACCACAGTACTATCGTCTACCACTGGATGAAGTGGCTCCGGAGATGTGAGTTGGGGGCGCCCGGGGAGGGGAGGACTGGGGAAATGGAAGTCCGGCCCGAAACGCTTGGGGCTTTTTCCCACGGAGCCGCTGCGTTCGGTTGGGGTTGTACACAGGAAAGCCTGGGTCCGACTCTTCCCAAGCCCAGACTCCATTCCTAGCCAGGGTTGCTGTGGACTGCAGGAGCTTCATTTCTTGGAATTTTTTCGCCTCTGACGTGGTGTGACCTTGGGCCGTTGGGCCCAGCTTGGTCCAGATGTACAGGTTTCTGTTCAGAGCCTTGTGAGGTGTGTTGTTGATTTTCCTGAACCTTCGCGGAAATTGTCGCGTCCGTTTATTTCTTGTAGGCCCTGACGTGTTAATGGTAGACGAGCTGTGGTTGAGGCAGTAGGAAGTCCACTTGCTGGACTGTTCGGTATTTTCTGCCGACCGGAAACTTGTGATATGCAATAAAGGGGACTTTATTTTGGATAAATGTCCCGAAAACTTGTGGTGTGTGTTAAGGAGGGGCTTACCTGCATGGGTGTTCACAAGGGACAACGTGAGCTCTGTAAAGATCTGAGGTGACCGGCCACCTGCTTTTCCTTTACCTGCGTTCTCCGCAGTAAAATAGACTTCTTGGTACTGACCAGAAACAACTGGGGTAATACTGTAGTCAGTGTCATCATTAGTACCGTAAAGTGTAAAGCATATCTGGCGACTATTTAATCACCTGAAATATATATTTACAAGATTGAGTTTGAAATAGGTAATCAAAAGGGGAAATGTGCTTTTTATTTTTTTATTATTTTTTTTAGAGATGTGCTTTTTAAAGCATGTAATAACCTTTTTTCACCTTACTGCTTTTTTGTTTTCCCGTGTGTGTGTGTGTGTGTGTGTGTGTGTGTGTGTCTGTCTGTCTGTGTGTTTCCCTGGCTTTAGTACAGAAAAGAGGTCTGTTAAGCATGGTCTGTTTCCAGAAGATTTCAAATCTTATAGGAGGAAATGTGGAGAAGTCACTTGATTCCTGCTGAGATGAGAGGGTTAACCCTAACTCCATATGTATCAGTTTGAATTTTAGTTTGCTTCCTGTCTATAGTATGTCATCAGTGACACTGGTCATCCAGTAATTCTTCTTATCCTACTGCTGCCATTGCCCCTGCAAGTGTTTTGATTTGTCTTTACCTTTTACAAAACAAAGCTTGGATTAAATTTGGAAAATTATAGGCCCAGTGCTTCAAACCATTTGTGTTTGAGGTTATTGTTGCGAGATATTTCTTATGGTTCTTTGAATAATAATGCTAAAAATTTGGTTGTTAGAAGACAGGATTTGATCTGCTCTTTGCCAACAGCAGATGAAATAGTTACCTTCTTGTTAAGAGGTAAAATTATAACCTGAGATATCAAATATGCTAGCAAATATCATTGAAGACTCTGACATATCAAGTGTCTGCTATGTGTCCAGCCATTTCGTTATATCATGTAATATACTTTATAATCTACTGAGAAGTGGATTTTTTTTTTAAAGTAATGGAATTGAACCCAGGGATGCTCTACCCTTAAGCTTCCCCAGCCCTTTTTATTTATTTATTTTTTTAAAGAGAATCAGGATTTGGGGATTTAGCTCAGTGGCAGAGTGCTTGCCTAGTATGCGCAAGGCCTGGAGTTCGGTCCTCAGCCCTGAAAAAGAATAGAGAATCAACTCTATTTTATATTTTCATCTGGGTTTTGTTTTTCTGACACTTAGTTGTGTATATGGTGCTGGAGTTTGTACCTTGCATATGCCAGGCAAGCGGTGTAACAGCTAAGCCTCTGCTCCAGTCCCCTCTTTTATTTTTTTGTTTTAAGACTGGCTGCCCAGGCTGGCCTGGAGTGTGCCATCCTCCTGCCTCAGCCTCTGTAGTAGCTGTGATTATTATAGGCTTAATGCCACTGTGCCCAACTGAGAAGTAGATTTTTTTTTTAATTATTTTAAAGAAAGAGGGGACAGTGAGAGAGAGAGAAGTAATTTTAATTTCGTTTTGCATGTGACCTTCATTCCTTGGACATTTCATTGTATACATGGTTGTTGGGGGTTTGAATTCTCGTACTCGTAACATGCCAGGCAAGCACTATAACCGCTAAGCCACACGGCAGCCCCGAGAAGTAGATTTTTTTTTTTTTTTAAAGAGAGGACAGCTAGAGAGAGAGAAAGAGAGAAGCAATAATTTATTTAGTTTTTCATGTGACTTTTATTCCTCAGACACTTTGTTGAGTACATGGTGCTGGGGTTTGAACTCGCGTACTTGCGCATGCCAGGCAAGCGCTGTAACCGCTGAGCCACCACTCCAGCCCCGAGAAGTAAATTTTTTAATCACTGGTTTACAATTGAGGACATTAGGTATAAGAAATGGCAAGTTGCTAAAGGCTACTCAGTAAAATGTTTAGGAATTGGCCCCACCCATTAACTTTGTAAAATAATGTTTAATGTACTTCATATATCACTGGTAACAAGCAGTGCTAATGCGAGCGTGAGAACCCATTCTCCACCCTGTCTTACAGCTATTTCTACTAAATTGTGCAAGCATTTTACGTTTCCTACCCTTGGGCTCTGGTACTTTAACTCTTTTACATATTTTGCAAGAATAAGTTGGTCCCTATCCTACTTGATTTACTTACTTTTCCCTGGGCTAACCCAGGGCCTCCAGCATGCTGTGCAAGTGCTCTACAACTGAGCTACATCCCCAGTCCTCAGAGACATTTTCATTTTATTCTTTTTTTTTTTTTATTTTAAGAAACAACTTTATTCAGTTTTTCACATGGCTTTCACTGCTCCAACACTTAGTTGTGTACGTGGTGCTGGGGTTTGAACCTGGGTCCTCGTGTTTGTCAGGCAAGCGCCGAAACCGCTAAGCCACTGCTCCAGCCCCTTCATTTTATTCTTCATTTCATAATTGTAATAAGAGACTTTTTTGTTTACCACAGAGAAAAATAAATTGCAAAGGAAATAATTTAGTGAAGGCAAGTGTGCTTCCTGAAGATGTACACTGATTCACTGGTTTTCCTCGGGCATCTTTTAATTTTGCTTGACTGTAGTGTTTATTTCCTTTTTAAGATGCTGGAGATCAAACTCAAGATCTCATGCATGCTAGGCAAGCACACTACCACTGTGCTACATCCCCAGCCTTCATTACCATCATTTTGAAAAGTTCTCTTTCTGTAGCATGAACAATTGTCTTTCTTCTGCTTTAAAAAGTTCCCACAATATCCCATTGCAATAGGGTTAAGTTCTAAACTTCTTTTAATGTGGTCTATGCTATAAGACTGTTCTGCTTCTTATTTAGGTTTTTCTGATCCTACCTTCTCTTCATTTAAGTCTTTTTTTTAAATTAGAAGTATATAGAGATACAGTTGAGGGGGAAACATTATCAAAACATTATTAATCAATTGATATAAACTTTGTTATCCAGGAGAAATGCCAAAACATGGATAAACACCTTGGGTTTTACTTGTTGCAGTTTCCCCCAGAAGAACTCATGAGTTAAATGGGTATCTCGTGGAGGAATGGCATCGGCATCTGGGATGGTTCCCCCATCTTCCCAATCTCCAGACTCCTATGAGTTCTTCATATAACCTCCCCCTCCCCATTCCCCTCCCTACACCTCTAAGTATCATAGAGAGCCATCCCCCTATTACTCTGTCTTCATTTAAGTCTTAAGTGCAGATATTATCTTCTCAGGAAGGCCTTGATTGCCTTCAGTTGCTATTATATCATCTTACTTTCAGTATATGAAATAACCTTATTTGAGATAACAACCTATGTTTTGTTTTGTTTGCTGCTGTATCCCCAAACAACTAGAACAGTACATGGCATATAGTAAAGCAGTCACTAAATATTTGTCAACATAATGCAGTGGAATAATAAAAAACTTGAGGAACAGACTTGTTTTTTTGTGTGTCACATAGTTTAGTGGAAGAAATTATAGGTGCAGTTGTATTCAGGTTCAGGATATGGCTCTTACATGGATTTGATATACAATTTGATCTCATTTCTATACTTTATTCTTTCCCATTGTTATTTATTTATTTAATTCATTTTCGTATTGGGGATTGAACCCAGGGACACTTTACCACTGAGCCGCTACATTCCCAGCCCTTTTTTTATTTTTAAGACTGGATCTCACTAAATTGCTTATAGGACCTCCCTAAGTTGCTGAGGCAGGCCATCTACCTGAGGTAGGTGGGATTACAGGCATTCTCCACTATGCCCAGTTTTTCTCCCATTTAAAAAAAAAATGAGAATCAATATAGAAAAGTAGAGAAACAGACTTCAGAATTAGACTAGGTTCATATCTTAACTAATGCTGGGTGACATACTATGTGAAGTACTTTTTTTTTTTTTTTAAGAGAGAGGGACAGTGAGAGAGAAAGAAACAACTTTATTTAGTTTTTCACATGGCCTTAGTTGCTCCAACACTCAGTTGTGTACGTGGTGCTGGGGTTTGAAGCCGGGTCCTCGTGCTTGCCAGGCAAGCTCTGAAACCACTGAGCCACCGTTCCAGCCCTATGTGAAATACTTCTATTATGAGTCTGAATTTCTCATCTCTAAGTAGAGATAATGATGATCTCTCATAGGACTGTTGTGTAGGTTTAAGAAGCTAATGGAGGGGCTTGGCGATTGTGGCACTTGTCTGGCATGCGTGAGTGCGCAAGTTTAAACCCCAGCACCATGTACATACCATGTACACAGTGAAGTCTTGGAGTAATGAGGGCCACATGAACAACTAGATGAAAATTGTTTTTTATTTTTTAATTTTTTTTTAGAGAGAGGGACAGTGAGAGAGAGAGACAGAGAAAGGGAGAGGCACTTTATTTAGTTTTTCACATGGCCTTAGTTGCTCCAACACTTAGTTGTGTATGTGGTGCTGGGGTTTGAACCCAGGTCCTCATGCTTGCCAGGCAAGTGCCGAAACTGCTGAGCCACCACTCCAGCCCCACTAGATGAACATTGTTTCTCTCTTTCTCTCTCTCTCTCACTCCCCCCTCTCTCTTTAAAAAAAATGAAGCTTGGGACTGGAGCGGCGGCTCAGCGGTTTAGAGGCTTGCTAAATAAAGTTGTTTCTCTCTTTCTCTGTCTCTCACTGTTCCTCTCTCTTAAAAAAAAATTTAACAAAAGAAGGTAATCAGTGTATTTAGCGTAGGATCTACGACATATAAAACATTCAAATTACTGGGTTTTTTTTTTTTTAAGAGGGAGAGAGAAAGAATCATTTCTGTTTATTTTTTCATCTGGTGTTTGTTTCTCCAACATGTAGTTGTGTTTGTGGTGCTGGGGTTTGAACCTGGGTCCTTGGTGCATGCCAGGCAAGTGTATTAACTGCTGAGCTCCAGCTCAGCTCCAGATTACTTATTGTTTATGATAATTCAGATAAAATTAATCTTAAAATCCTGAGTATTTAAAATAAATGATGGCAGAACTTTGTTTTGGGTACAGGGGTAGAAATTACATTCTTGGTTGGTAGATGGTGTATTGGACCAGCCTCCCTGTGGTGAATGTAGCAAGTTCTCTGAAGAACTAGTAGGAAAATGTAAAATACTGTGTTTATGATACCTCTATTTTGTCATATTTCTAAGCATTGAATAGGTTGGTTTGTTTTAGAAAGCAGTATGAAAGTTTGAGTTTCCATAGGAAAAAATAGAACTGTGATTGCTAATCAGTTGTAGAACACAAAATCTGTTGATTTCCCTTAAGATATTTTTGATACAAATATTATGTACAAAGATAAAAAGGGAATGACACTTCTTCCCTTTCTTTTTATCACCTTGCTTCAGTACTTATCAACTTTGTGGTCAGTTTTTGTTTTGTTTTGTTTTGTTTTCATTTATCTGCTTTGCCCTCTCCTCTCCATTACTTTGAAGCAAGTTGAAGTACAGTGTTTTTCACAAAAGAGACATATAAACATGGAGCAGGAAAAAAAATGTTTTTCACATGTGATTTTGTTTCAGAGATTTACAAAGTGCAGTTACCATTTTTTCCTCATGGTAATGCTTTCTTAGTTTGAATCTCATGATCCTTAAGTGGATCATGAAGCTGATAATAATTTTATAGCTAACATTTGTTGAGTGCTTCCTAAGCGTTTTTCACATACTAATTCATTCAGTCCTCACAGTATTTAAACTAGGTACTATTGTGATCTCCGTTTTATAGATGAGAAAATAGAAGCCCTGAGAGGTTAAGTAACTTGCATGTGGTTATGGACATTTTTATTTATTTATTTTTAAATTTTTGACCCTTGGGATTGAACCAAGGGATACTTTCCCACTGAGCTACATCCCTACCCCTTTTTATTTTAATTTAATTTAATTTAATTTTTTAAAGAGTCAGAGAATCTTTTTTTTTTTTTTAAGAGAGGGACAGTGAAAGAGAGAATCAATTTTATTTAGTTGTTCATGTGGTTTTCATTGCTCCAAGACTTCATTATGTATGTGGTGCTGGAATTTGAACTCGTGTCTTCACACATGCCAGGCAAGCGTTGTAATTGCTGAGCCACTGCTCCAGCCCCAAGAATCAATTTTTTAGTTTAGTTTTCCATGTGGCTTTCATTGCTCTGAAAGTTCATTGTGTACGTGGTGCTGGCGTTCGAACCCATGTTCTTACACATACCAGACAAGCACCACAACCACTGAACCGCCGCTCCAGCCCCCTTTTTATTTTTTGAGATATAGGGTCTTGCTGAGTTGCTTAGGGCCTTGTTTAGTTGCTGAGGCAGGCCTTGAACTTGACAATACGCCTGCCTCAAGCCTACAGAATCACTGGGATTACAGGCCTGGCTATGGCTAAACCCAGGCATTCTTTTTTTTTTTTTTTTTTTTTAAAGAGAGAGAGACAGAGAAAGAAACAACTTTATTGAGTTTTTCACATGCCCTTAGTTGCTCCAACACTTAGTTGTGTACTCTGTGCTTGCCAGGCAAGCGCAGAAACCCCTGAGCCACACCGCTCCAGCCCTAAACCCAGGCATTCTCGATGGAAAGGATGAACTTTTAGTTGCTATCCTACATTGCCTTTCCTATTCATACAGTATTTTCTACAATGCAGAAAACCTTTGATGATTTGCTTATTTATTCAGGCTTGACCATATAGAGTAAGTAGAATATTGAAATTTTATTTATTTTAATTTTTTAGATTGGCACATAAAAGTTGTATGTATTTATGGAGTACAGTATGATGTTTCCATACGTAGATATTGTGTAATGTTTGAATCAGGGTAAACAAACCTCTGTAAACATTTGTCATTCCTTTGTAGCAGATATCAGGGTTTTTAAATATTTTGGTTTTTGCTTTTATCCCCTCCTGTGAAAAAATTGATTATCTTGTGCTGATTTGCTGTTGTAATAATCATTTGTTTTTGTTTATAAAAAAGGGAAAACAAGTTGAATGTATTTCAGATGTCCACTAGATACAAGTCTCTATAAATAAGAGGTTTATTTATAGGACATAATTAACAGGTTTTGGTGGCAAACCAATGGAGTATATACTGTCAGTGAGGCATTCCGTCTGCTATTTTTATGTTATTATTTGGTGGGAGATACTAGAGATTGAACTCAGGGTCTTGCTCATGGAAAGCATGTACAACTGAGCTATATCACCAGGCTGCTGTCTTATATTTGATATTCTGCAATTCTGAGTTCCTAGGACCATTTTCTACAATTTTGCTCTGAAATGTAACCAGTCCTTTAACTGTTTACTTTCTTTGTAATCTTATCCTGTGTAGCAGATATATAGGCTCCATTTGTAGTATGTAACAATGTTTTAATCATATATGTATACAAATGAGTAAAATAGGTAGACTAGATAAAGATTCTAAGGCTGAGTTCCAAAATGAATTTTGTTTGTTAAGTCCCTAGTTTACATTTAGTTGTTGTTATTATTAGTTTTTATTTTAAAGAGAGAGAGAATCAATTTTATTTATTTTTTCATGTGGTTTTCATTGCTCCAACACTTCATGGTGTACATGGTGCTGGGGTTGGAACCCACATCCTTGCGCATGCCAGGCAAGTGCTGCCCAGAACTGCTGAGTCACCGCTTTAGCCCCCACGTTTAGTTGTTTCAATAAAAAAATTTTTTTTTAAAGAAAGAGGGACAGTGAGAGAGAGAAAAAGAGAATCAATTTTATTTAGTTTTTCATGTGGCTTTTGTTGCTTCAACATTTCGTTGTGTACATGGTGCTGGGGTTCGAACTTGAGTACTTGCACAAGCTAGGCAAGTGCCATAACCGCTGCGCCACCGCTCCAGCCCCTCAATAAATGATTTTAATTTTAAAAATGTTTAAAAAATTTTAGTTGACAATAATTATGCATAATTATGGTGCGCATATATGTATATATATATTTTTTTACTTTATTCTTTTTGTAGTACTGGGAGTTAAACCCAGACATGCTGTATCACTGAGTCACATCCCCAGCCTTTTTTATTTTAGACAGGGTCTCACTAAGCTACTGAGGCTGGTTTGAACTTGTGATCTTCTGTCTTGTCGTCCTGCATCACTGGGCTTACAGGTGTGTACCACCTCTCCCACTTCTATATTTAAATATATTTTTTTAAACATTTACTTTGTGTGTGTGTGCGCGTGCACGCGTGTGCAATTGCTGGGAATTGAACCCAGGGCCTCACTCTGTGCTAGGCAAAAATTCTACCACTGAGGTACACCTTCAGCCAATATATTTTTATTTTGTTTTATTTATTTATTTTTTTTAAGAGAGAGAGGGACAGTGAGAAGGAGAGAAAAAGGAATCAATTTTATTTAGTTTTTCATGTGGCTTTTGTGGCTCCAATGCTTTGTTGTGTAGGTGGTGCTGGGGTTCGAACTCGCATCCTTGGACATGCCAGACAAGATCTGTAACCACTGAGCCACTGCTCCAGGCCCTAGGGTGATATTTTAATATATGTATACAATATGTAATGATCATATCAGGGTAACTGGTTTATCTGTCACCTCATACATAATTCATTTCTGTATGTTGGGAACATTCAAAATTCTTCATTTTTAAATATACAAGCAGTTGTAATCAGCCATAGTTTCCTTACTGTGGTATAGAATATTAAAAGTTATTGCTGCTGTCTTAACTGCACCCCTGTATCTGTTAACCCTTAACAAATATTTCTAATATTTCTTGATCAGCTACTATACCAAGCACTATCTTAGCACTGGTGATACAGAAGACGAACAAAATGGACAAAATTTTTTTCCTTCACAAAGTTTATACTTTAGTAAAGGGAGACAAGCAACAAAACAAATAAATGATAATAAGTTAAATATATCAGGTGGTGATAAGTGCTATGTATAAAGCAGGAAATGACCCTACAGAATGTTAAGATTTCCAGTTTTAAACTAGCCTATAAGAATAGGCCTCACTGAGAGGGTGAAAAGTGAGTAAAGAGGTAAAATAAGCAATATTTTATGAATATAGATAGAAATACAAAGGTCCTGAGGTGAAAGTGTGTCTGGTAAGCTAAAGGAACATTTAGAAAGTATTTATAGTAGAGGAGCCCAGATAGAGTGTGGTAGGGGAAGAGACAAATCACCAAGAATTTTAATAGACACTGTAAGAACTTCAGCTTTTATTTTGAATGAGTTACTAAACTACTTGAGCAGGGAACCGATATGAACTGATTTATGATTGGAGGTGCTGCCAGGGATTCATCCCAGGATGGTGTTCATGCTAGCTCTTTGTTTTGTTTGTTTATGTTGGTACTTGTCATTTAACCCAGGGGTGCTCTACCACTTAGCTATTCTTCTAGTCCTTTTTATTTTCATTTTGAGACAGTGTCTTGCTAAATTGCCCAGGCCGGCCTCAACCTTGTGATCCTCTTGCCTCAGAAGGAGAAGAATCAAGCAAGAATGTCTGATTTTTTTGCCTGAGAGATTAAAAAGAGTTGACATTTACTGACACGAAGAAGGCTGTGAGTGGAGCAGATTCGGGGAAGAAGATCAGAAATTCGGTTTGAATATGTTGTTTTTGGTGTCTGTTTTTAAAAATACCTTTACTGGTAGCTCAGCGGTTGGAGCACTTGCCTGGCCATGTGCAAGGGCCTGGGTTCAAACCCCAGCACCACGTATACAACTGAGTGTTGAGAGAAGCAAAGGCCAGATGAAAAAATAAATAAAATTGATTCTTTCTCTCTCACCCTCTCCCTCTTTCTCTCTCAAAAAGAAATAACTAAATAATATCTTTACTGAAATATAATTCATAAATACACTTTTTTTCTTTTAAATGCCGATGATTAAATCCAGTCATGGTATATGCTAAGCAAGCGTTCTGCCACTTAGTGACACAACAGGGCTCACAAAGTTGCCAAGGTTGGCCTTGAATTTGTAATTCTCCTACGTCAGCCTCCCAAGTAGCTGGGATAATAGGTGTGTGCCACTATACATGGCAATATTATCATTGGAAGTTACAGAAGATCCATGGATCCAAGAGTCTAAACCAAGAGTAGAAACAAGGAAGAGATCAAAACAGATTATTTCTTTGGGGAGCTAAGGTTTGCCTTAAGCCTCAGAATAAAACCTAAGCCAAGAATACACAAGATCAGGTAAGTAGAAAGGGGCATCTAAGATATCAGAATGCCCCAGAGCCTTCTCTTTGGACCTCTTATCTGTGTGTACTTACTACTGTGTCTTACTATTCTTACTTTTCTGTCTTTACTTACTCTCTGGTTGATCTCTTCCAGGCTTCTGGCCCTAAAAACAATCCGTACACTAAATAGGTACCTTGTGTTAACTGTTTCACAGCCTTTGGAATATACTAAAACAACTAAACTGTTTAAATGAATTTGTGGGCTGGGAATGTCGCTCAGTGGGAGAGCGCCCCTCAGTTCAATTGCATTACCAAGAAAAAAGAAGTTCATATTGCCTTATCTGTTCCCTGTCTCCCGTTTGAATGCCTAGATCACCTTTTTTCATTTCTTTGCCCTAGATTCATAGAGTTGTAGATAATATTTTTCCATGTTTCTTGGCAGTGTCTCAAAACATGGAAGTACCTTATTTTTAAGATGCAACATATATTAAACAAGTATTTATATCTGTATTATGAAACTTTAAAAACTCATTATGTTCTTCATTTAGAAGCTTTGTGCCAAGGGGAGAAGAATGAAATATCCCTGGCCCTAGCTGGGTTTGACACAATGTGTAAAACATAATTTTACTGTACCAGATCCCATAATAAGCTAAATGTTTAATTGTGGCACAAATAAACATTCCTATACAAGTATCACATGTTTTCCCTCAAGTGAAATTTAGAGAAAAAAAAGACAACATGAAAGTAGTAGGTAGACTGTTAAAGATGAAGAAGGGGATGGTGTGGGAGGGTAAGACAGCGTAATGATGGATGCGACCGAAGTATGTTATATTCGTGTACAACTATGCCACAGTGATACCTGTTATTCTGTATATTTAAAATATACTAATTAAAATTGGAAAGCAAACATTCCTATAACTTGAAGTGTGAAATAGTTTTGATAGATTTCAACAGGGTATGGAAATATCTTCAGAGGAAAATTGCAATGGAAAAATACTAATATTAAAATTTGTTCAAACAGGCTACCTCAGAACCTCAGAACAGAATTACTTTTTTTGGGGGGATGAGGTACTAGAGATTGAACGCAGGAGCACTTAACCACTGAGTCATATCCCCAGCCATTTTTTTTTCCCCTTTATTTTGGGATAGGGTCTCACTGCCTTTTTTTTTTTTCTTTTTTTAAAGGAGAGAGGGACAGTGAGAGAGAAAAAGAGAATCAATTTTATTTAGTTTTTCATATGACTTGTTGCTTCAACATTTCGTTGTGTACGTGGGGCTGGGATTTGAACTCACGTACTCGCACATGCCAGGCAAGCACCGGAACCATTGAGCCACTGAGCCACTGCTCCAGCCCCTCACTAAGTTGCTTTTGAGGCTGGCATTGAGCTTACAATCCTCCCGAGCAACTGGGATCACATGTGTGCAACACTGTGCCTGGCTCTCTTAGACTTTTTTTAAGAGAGAGAGGGAGAGTGAAAGAGAGAATCAATTCCTCTTAGTTTTTCATCTGGTTTTCTTTGTTCTAACACTTAGTTGTATATGTGGTGCTGGGGTCCAAACCTGGGTCTTCACACATGCCAAGCAAGCACAATACCATTCCAGCCCTCAATTTGTTTGTTTGTTTGTTTGTTTTTTAAGAGAGAGAGCGCCACTGAGAGAGAGAGAATCAATTTTATTTAGTTTTTCATTAACTTTCATTGCTCTGACACTGTGCAGTGCATGTGGTACTGGGGTTCAAACCCGCATCCTTGCACATGTCAGGTAAGCACTCTACTCCAGCCCTTCTCTTAGACTTTTGATCAATTATTTTTTATCCTTTAACATTTTTTCTCATTCTTTTTTATTTTTATTTATTTATTTAGTTAGTTTTGGTACTGGAAATTGAAGAGGGACACTTTACCACTGGGCTACACCCACCAACCCCTTTTTTTTTTTTTTTTTTTTTTTTTTTTTGAGACAGTCTCATTAAATTGCTGAGACTCAATTGCTGAGGCTGGCCTTGAATTTGTGATTTTCCTTCCTGAGTGTCCTGAGTTGCTGGATTACAGTTGTACACCACCATGCCCAGCTGTTTATCTATCTGTTTTTTGGTATTGGGAATTGAACTCGGGGCATTTAACCACTGAACCACATCCCTAGCCCGTTTTTTATTTTTTTGTTTTGAGGCAGGGTCTCACTAAGTTGCTGAAGCTGGCTTTAAACTTGGGATCCTCCTGTCTCAGCCTCCCAAGTTACGGGGATTACAGGCATGTGCCACAGTGCCTGGCTTGTTCTTTTTTTAACGCTACTTTCCCCAAGTGTTTATTATTTTAAAGCAGTTCCTCCAGATGAGGAGATTTGAATTAATTGTTTGAAAAATTTCAGCTATCTTGAGAACTAAAGGCACATGGATTTAATTTGTAGCAGGATCTCAAAGACCCTAGTAAAAATTGCCCAAGAATTTAACATCATTGTAGCAAATCACCTTGACTTTCTCGTCCTTTTGTTAAGGAAACAAAAAGTAGTTGGTGTTTTATAGTGCTTTCAGATTCCTTCACCCGTGCCATGCCGGCGCGGTGGCCTGCGCCTGTAGTCCCAGCTACTCGGGAGACTGAGGCAGGAGGATCGCTTGAGCCCAGGAGTTCTGGGCTGTAGTTTGCTATGCCGATCGGGTGTCCGCACTAAGTTCGGCATTAATATGGTGGCCTCCCGGGAGGGGGGGAGGGGACTGGGACCACCAGGTTGTCTAAGGAGGGGTGAACCGGCCCAGGTCGGATACGGAGCAGGTCAAAACTCCCGTGCTGATCAGATTCCATCACCTGTACAAGATTTTAATTATAGAGCTCTCGAGAAATGCATGTCTTGTACAAAGGAGTAGAACCTAGTTACTCTTTTTGGGAAAAGGCAAAATTCTATTTGTGCTTTGAAATATTAAAGCTTAGTTAATAATTAGTTAAGATAATTTATTAAAATACCTCGTTCTTATTTGGGGGGGTTCATTGATGAAAGAAATGAAGCATTTAATATGCTGGGTTTAAATTTTACTTGTAGTTGGGGCCTCTTCACCTAATCTCTCCTCTTCTTTCCACTTCATTTTAGTGATGAATTTCACTTATTTTTACTTTCTAGTCCTTTAGGTCACACTAGCAGAGAAATGTAGTAATTTTTTTTATTACTTCTTAGCAAAAGTTGCACTGTGAAAGAAAAGATTTTAATATTATGAATTGTAACATATCATCTTAAGTTTTATTTATTTAAAGAGAGAGGGACAGTGAGAGAGAGAATCAATTTTTATTTAGTTCTTTCATGTGCCTTTTGTTGCTCTGACACTTCTTTGTGTACATGGTGCTGGAGTTTGAACCCACATCCTGACATATGCCAGGAAAGTGCCATAACCACTGAGCCACTAGTGGCTCCAGCCCCTTCAGTTTTATTTTATTTTATTTTTTACAGAGCTGAGAACTGAACCACTTGCTAGGCAAGTGCTCTGCCTCTGAGGTAACATCATGGTGGTTTTTAAAATGTAGTATGAAAGTCAGTATTACTTGAATCATTTAAAGTTCTTTTGTAGTACATTACTATATTTAAATTTATGGAATTTAGAAAATAGATTTAGAAATACCTAGTGCCTGCTGTATGTAAAACTGTACTGAGGACTAAAAGAGCATTATAAGGAACTTAATAACATTTAGTAACTAAAGTAACAACTGAACAAAAATTGCTGGTTCTGGGAAGTACCATAGTATGTCTTTTTACATTCTTTAAGTTTATAAGAGGTATTGCTTTTCATTTGGAGTATAGCATACATTACCAGATACCATAGATACCTTACTTGAAATCCCAACATCAACTGTGTGAGATATGAAATATCCTTATTTTAAATTTTTATAAATTGAGTCTCAGGGGAGTTGATTATTTTGGGGGAGAAATTGTCAGAACATTTATAACATAGAAAAAGGAAGCTATACCTGGTTTCAAGCTGGCTAAGTGAAAGCTTAATTTTGTTTTTTGTTACCCATAGGCAGAAAATGAAGATAAGTGGAAGAAAAGCAATACAGTGTATTCAAAGACCAAGTTGCTTCCAATCCACTTTGTTATTATTTAATAATGTTCTTTATTACATTTCAAGTCATTAATCTAGTTAACTTCACAAACAAATCATTGATAATTTAGTAATACAATAGCTAACATTTACTGAGTTCTTAGGAGATATTTAATACAGATAATTCATGAGGTAAATATTTACTGAGTAAGTTTATCAGTAATGTGTATGTAAACTTAACTGCATTGGTGATAGGCAAAATAATTAACACTATAAATGATAATAAATGAAGAAATTAAAGGCTTGGTGAAGTAAAATAACTTGTTCATGGTACATAGTAAATAGTAGAAGCTGGGTGTGGTGGCCTACACCTGTAATCCCAGGGACTCCTAAGGCAGGAGAAGCACAAGTTCAGGGCCAGCCTCAGCAATTTAGTGAGATCCTGTCACAAAATTTTTAAAAAAGCATTGAGAATGTAGCTCAGGTGATGGAGCACCTTTAGGTTCAATTCCCATAACAAAAAAAAAAAAAAAAAAGAAAGAAGAAAAAGAAAAGGATACTTAAAACAGTAGAGCTAGGGGGGTTGGGGATTTAGCTCAGTGGCTGAGCCCTTGCCTAGGCCCCAGGTTTGGTCCTCAGCACTGAAAAAAAATAAACAAAGAAACAGTAGAGCTAGGGGCTGGATCGGTAGCTTGGCGGTTAGGGTGCTTGCCCAACATGCACAAGTAAACAGGTTTTAAACCCCAGCACCCACGTACACAACTAAGTGTTAGAACAATGAAAGCCATGTGGAAAACTCAATAACAATTGATTCTCTCTGTCTCTCCCTCTCTCTCACTGACCTTCTCTCTTTAGAAGAAAAAAAAAGTAGAGCCACTATTAAATTTAAGCACTTTTGACTCCAGAGGTCAGCATTTC
The DNA here is from genome assembly GCA_004027875.1 of Aplodontia rufa. Classification (NCBI taxonomy): domain Eukaryota; kingdom Metazoa; phylum Chordata; class Mammalia; order Rodentia; family Aplodontiidae; genus Aplodontia; species Aplodontia rufa. Next base: position 17,189 of record PVKS010020980.1, on the reverse strand, counting down.
AGTACTGCGCTAGACTGTTTCCCACTTCTTTTGATGTGTTTTGGTATTTTATAGTGTTCATGGGCGACATGATGTGTATGGTGTACTTAATTCTTTTTTTTTTTTTTTAAGAGAGAGGGACAGTGATAGAGACAGTTTTTATTTAGTTTTTCATGTGGCCTTCATTGCTTTGAGACCTCACTGTGTACGTGGTGCTGGGGTTCAAACTCACGTACTGCGCGAGGTGGGCAAGCACCGTAGCTGCTACGGCTCCAGCCCCTAGTACGTACTTAATTTATTTGCTTATTTATTGAGATGTGGTATGTGGTTCCCCCACCCCCAGATAGAACATAAACTCATGATAACAGAGGCTCGCTTTCTTTACCATTACATCCTCAGCACTTAGAAAAGAATATAGAACTTAACAAATTTTTCTTAAGTCTAGTAACACACTATCTTTTGAGAACTGCTCCAGGAAGGTTATACACAATTTTGTTGGCGTTACATATATAACAAAACTTATTATGTAGTAGTTAGTTGGTAAAGAACATAAGCTTTGCACTCAAATTGATATTATGGTTGCTACTTAACCTCTTAAAGCCTTTAAATGGGAATAATAGCATAACTCATGTTATATGATTGTTGGTGGGATTAAATATATTAATTTATGTAAAGTGTTTTGCAAACTATCAGAAACTTAGAAAACTCAAAAAACAGCAAATTGTGGTCATTTAAAATGCAGTTATGGTGCACATTTTATCACACCATGTTGCTTGCAGGTCTGTTTGTTTAAACTTTAAATTCTTCCAATTAACCCTGCATACTCTACATAAAAAAATTTTTTTAAGGGACAGTGAGAGGGAGATAGAGAAAGAGAGAATCAATTTTATTTAGTTTTTCATGTGGCTTTTGTTGCTCTGAGACCTCGCTGTGTACTTGGTGCTGGGGTTTGAACTCAGGTCCTTGCTCTTGCCAGGCAAGTGCAGTAACCGCTGAGCTACTGCTCCAGCTCCAAAATTTAAAAATTGTTTTTAAAAGAAAATTTCGTATTAGTATGTACATCTTGGAAGATCAGTTTCACTGTTTCAAAGGCTTATTTTGTTTGGTGCTGGGGATTGAACCCAGGGGTACTTTACCACTGAGCTATATCCCACTTCTTTTAATTTTTTACTTTGAGACAGAATTTCACTAATTAGCCTAGCTCAGTTGATGAGGATTGCAAGTTCAAAGGCAACCTCAGCAATTTAGCGAGGCCGTAAGTCACATAGCAAGACTCTGTCTCAAATAAAAGAGAAAAAAGCCTGGGGATGTGGCTTAGTGGCAAGTCCCCCATGGGTTCAATCCCTAGTACCAAAAAAAAAAAAAAGAAATAATCAAAAAGATAAAGGAAGGGTTTTTGTTTTTGTTTTTAAGAGAGAGGGAAGGGCTGGAGTTATGGCTCAGCAGTTCCAGCGCTTGCCTGGCATGCATGAGGATATGGGTTCAAACCCCAGCACCACATACGCAACTAAGTGTCGGAGAATAAAAGGCTAGATGGGAAAAAAAACTTATTCTTTCTCTCTTACTCTCTCTTTGAAAAAAAAAAAAAGACAAAGAATCAGCTTTATTCAGCATTTCACGTGGCTTTGTTGCTCTGACACTTCATTGTGTACGTGGTGCTGGGGTTTGAACCCAGGTCCTCGCAGATGCCAGGTAAGCGCTCTGACTGCTGGGTCACTTCTCCAGCCCATTTTTTTTTTTTTTTTTTTTGGTACCAACAGAACTATTATATTTTGCTCTTTCTTTCTTTCTTTCTTTTTTTTTAAAGAGAGAGAGGGACAGTGAGAGAGACAGAGAAAAGAGAGAAACAACTTAAATGTTTTTCACATGGCTTTAGTTGCTCCAACACTTAGTTGTGTACGTGGTGCTGGGGTTTGAACCCGGGTCCTCGGGCTTGCCACGCAAGTGCCGAAACCGCTGAGCCACCGCTCCAGCCCCTATATTTTGTTATTTCAAGTAATGCTGTAAACTGCAGTACCACAAACTGGCATTATAGTTATCAAAATTATACAGTAATGATGCTGGGGTGCTGTGGCATATCCCTATAATCCAGCAACTCTGGAGGCTGAGACCAGGAGGATCACAAGTTTGAGGCTAGTCTCTGGGATTTAGTGCAACCCTGTCTTGAAATAAAAAATTAAAAAGGCTGGGGATCAGGGCTGGAGTGATGGCTCAGTGGTTATGGCGCTTGACTGGCATGCACAATTAAGGTTCAAACCCTAGCACCATGTACAAACGAAGTCTCAGAGCAACGTGGGGCCACATAAAAAACTAAATAAAAATTGTTTCTCTCTCACTGTCCCTCTCTCTTTATTTAAAAGAAAAGCTTGGGGATGTAGCTGGCTGGTACAGTGTTTCTGAGTTCAATCCATTACTGCAATAAATAAACAATAATGTGTTTTGGGAGAATATTAGAAAGTCCTTATAGGGCTGTAGTGGTGGTTCAGTGGTTGGAGCTCTTGTCTGGCATGCACAAGGACCCAGGTTTGAATCCTAGCACCACATACACAACTAAGTGTCAGAGAAACAAAGCCCTGATGGAAAAATAAATAAAATTGATTCCTTCCCTCTTTCTCACTCTCTGTCACACTCTCTTTAGAGGGTAAAAAGCTTCTTTAAGAAAAGAAGCCTGACGAAATGGAGAAGATTTGAATTAATGTAGTGGAAATGGAGAGGGACAAATGATTCAGGAGATATTTAGAATTTGATGGAATTTTCTGACCAGTTGGATGTTGGGGATGAGGTTAAAGTTTGGAACATGAGTTTTATGGATCTGTCTGTGGGTGGCAGGCAATTTGTGCAGAAGAGGTAGAAAGATGGTGAAAGCTTGAACATAACGGAATTGGAATGTCTATAGGGCATCTGAAAAAAGTTGTTTAAATAGAGAATTAGTCATATAGTGTTCAGAATCTTAATATTGGCTAGCATTTTTTTTGGCAGTTATGCACTTAATGCTATATGAGGAATTTTATATGTATTATAAACCCAGGGCCTTGTGCATGCTGGGCAGGCACTAATGCTGAGCTGTATCTCCAGCCCTCTTTTTGTTTGTGTTTTTTGTACCAGGGATGCTTAACCAGTAAGCCACATCTCCAGGTTCCCCCTTCCTTTTTTTTTAAACTTTGAGACAGAGTCTCACTAAGTTGCTGAGGCTGTCCTGGAACTTGCAATTCTCCAGCCTCAGCCTCTCAGTCACGGAGATTACAGGCATGTACCACAGTGCCTAGTGCAGAGCTATTTAAGAACAAGAACAAAAGGAAGACTTTTCCAGAAAGATATAAGATGGAAACCAACAGTTTGTTTGTTTGTTTTTTAACTGGGGCTTGAACCTAGAGGTGCTTAACCACTGAACCATAGCCCCAACCCGTTTTTTTCATTTTTTATTTTGAGACAGGGTCTCACTAAGTTACTCAGGGCCTCACTAAGTTGTTGAGGCTGGCTTTGAATTCACAGTCCTCCTGCATCAGCCTCCTGAGCCGCTGGGGATTACAGGCCTGTGCCACCATGCCTGGCTCAACAGATTTCACTGACTTTCAAAAGGATATATGCTTCAGCTAAAGGAAAACAAATAATTCCAGAAGAAGGTCTAAGCAATAAAGTGCAATGCTGAGCAAGTAATTGGCAATTATGAGAATAAACCTAAATGTTATATGTGTAAAATAAGGTTTAATTAGTAAAAGTTTTTAAAATAAAACCAGGACTGAATAAACTGTATTGTACATACTACTACCTACTATGTTGTAGGTTAAGAAAAGTCTAATTTGAGCTTGGCCTGGTAGTGCATGCCTACCAGCAACTTGGGAGGGTGAAGCAGGAAGATCATACACTTCAGTCCAGACTCAAGAATTTAGTGAGAACCTATCTCAAAAAGCAAAAAAACCTGGGGAGGTAGCTTAGTGGTAAAGTATCCCTATGTTCAATCTCCAATATCAAATTTTAAAAATGGAAGACGACGACAAAGAATGAAATTTAAGGAGTGGGCACACGCCTATAATCTCAGCTGCTCAGGCGGCTGAGGCCTCAAAATAAAAAATAAATAAAGAGGCTAGGAATGTATTTTGATGGTAGAGTACCCCTGGGGTCAATCCTTAGTACTGCAAATAAAATATTATTATTTAAATACTGGTACATGCCTATGGTCCCAACTACTTATGAAGCTGAGATATGAGCATAACTTGAGCCAGGAATTTGAGGTTAGCATGGGCAACATAACAAGACTGATTTTAAAAAATTAAAAAAAAAAAATTAAGAGAGGGACAGTGAGAAAGAGGGAATCAGTTTTATTTTTGTGGTTTTTGTTGCTCTGTTGTGCACCTGCGTCCTCACACGTCAGGCAAGTGCTGTAACTCCTAAAAACTTTTTTTTAACAAAAGACTTAAAGACTTTATTATGTGTATGTGATAAATCCTCTAGATTAGTGCTAGAACTGGGGATGTAGCACAGTGCTAGAGCATTTGCCTAGCATGCTTGAGGCCTTAGATTCAATCCGTAGTACTGCAAAAATCGCAGAGGGGAGGGGGTAGCATTTGCCTAGCATGCTAGCATGTAAAAGTCCCTGGGTTCAATTCCCAGCACTGGTGGGGGTGGGGGGAAGATTAGTACAAGCATAATTTAAAGATATTAAAGAAAAAAAAGTTCTGAAAACAGTATAACCCCTAAATAAGTAGAATTAGAATGTGTAACTTCTGGCTACTGAAAGGGGGAAAAGAGAATTAAAAAACAAATAACCTTCCTGGCTGGGTGCTGTGGTGTGTGCCTGTAATCTCGGGGTTTTTTTGTTTTTGTTTTAAAAGCTACTGGAGATTGGCCCCAGAGCTAGACAAACCCTCTACCTTTGAGCTATATCCTGAGCTTGGGAAATACACTTTCTTTAGTGAAGTATATTTGTTGAATGAAGAATATTTAGTTTTTTTATTTTTTATTTTTTTAGAGAGGGACAGAGAGAGAGAAAGAGTCAATTTTATTTAGCTTTTTGTGTGGCTTTCGTTGCTCCAAGACTTCGTTGTATACGTGGTGCTGGGGTTTGAACTTGCATACTTGCACATGCCAGGCAAGTGCTGTAACCGTTGAGCCACCACCGATCCAGCCCTGAATGAAATATATTTAAAACCATTAATGATGTATGATATCTCCTAATGCAAGAATCAGATAGCTTCTATCCATTGATTGCTAATGTTTTGATAATGTTTCCCCCTCAACTGTATTTCTATATACTTCTAATAAAAAATATTTAAAAAAAAGAATCAGATAGCTTCAACTATTAAAATATTCTGTACCATACAAATCTGTGTAGTTTAACTATGGTATTTAGAAGGTAGAATTTAGAAGTTCATACCAATAAGTTCTACTTTGGAAATTAAAATAATGCATTTTCTTTTTTCTTTTTTAAGAGACAGAGACAGAAACAGAAAAGGCGAATCAATTTTTAGTTTCTCATGTGGCTTTCGTTACTCACTTCATTGTGTATGTAGTGCTGGGGTTTGAACCTGGATTCTCACACATGCCAGCCAAGCGCTATAACTGCTGAGCCACCGCTCCAGCCCCAGATAATACGTTTTCAAATAACTCATGGGCCAAAGAAGAAATCACAGTAGAAATTTAAACCTTTATAGCATTAAATAGTAATACGAATAGTAAGGCTAAAACGAATATGACTTATTTTTATTGAATGCCTTCTCCATGTCACATGGGAGCCATCCATGAATGCATTAAAATTTCTGACCTTGTGGGGCTAATATTTGTTAGGGAAATGGGACAGATAATAAACATAATGAAAAAGTAGCTAGTATGATGGAAGGTGATGAAGTATTAGAGTGAAAGTAGACTACGGTAAAGGACATTGGAATCTGTGTTGGGATGGATCACAGAACGTAACACAGGCTTAGCAGACATAATCTGAAAATTCAAAATCCAAAATGCTCAGAAACCTGAAGTATTTCTGATCCCAAGCATTTCAGATAAGGGATACTCAGCCTGTATTAAAGGAAGCAGTTAAGATAAGCTTCATTAAGAGAGTAAGAATTATGTACCGCCCTGAAGATACTGAGAGTTAATCTGGTGCATATCTGAAGGAAAAGACTTCTAGACTAAGGGTCCAATTAGAATTAAGATCCTAAGTATATCCAAGGAGTAGTGTTCCAGAATACTGTAGACCAAAAGGAAAGAGGGGAAAGAAAACTAGATGAGGTCAGAGAGAGAAGGGAGATGGTAGATTATGTAGGACAAAGTCTGGCTTTTTTAACAATTGGAGATTTTTGTTTGTTGGTTTGTTTTTGGAGGTGGTACTAGGGTTTGAACTAGGTGGTACTGGGGCCTCCCACATGCTAATAAGCGTGTAGTCTACCACTAAACTACATCTTCAGTCCCATAGGGGGATTTTGAGCAAAGGATAATATGTTCTGACTTACATTTTGAAAGCATCAACCATTGCTGTGTAAAAATCAAATGTAAGGAGAAAAGACAGACCAGAGAGACGTATTGTAAGGATAATATAATAGTCCAGGTGACTGATAAAGGCAGCTTAATCACTTAAACAGGAGAAATGGTTTTTGGAGGTATAGATATAGATATTCTATATATTTCTACATCTGTATATATAGAATATCCATATATAGGTATAGATATAAAGATATGTTCCATATATATATTTCTATATAGATATAGAATACATATGTGTGTATGTATATATATATGTTCATATATATAGCCACTTGTGTGTGTGCACGTGCATTTTAATGGATGTTTCACAAATTTGTGTGTCATCCTTGCATTGGGGCCATGCTAATAGTATGTGTTACCAAAGCAAGCACAATTTCTAGTTATATTTTGAAGATAAAACAGATTACTGAAAGATTGATGTAGAGTGTGAGAAAAAGAGAGGAATCAAAGATAGTTTAAAAGTGTGGCCTTAATGATAGAAGGATGAACTTGTCATTAACTAAGTGGCAAAAGCTTTAGGTGGAAGCCTAGTGCAGTGATATACTTCTGTATTTCCAGCAATTTGGGAGGTTGAGGTGGGAGGATCGTAAGTTGGAAGTCAGCTTCAGCAACTTAGGGACTCTTTCTCAAAGCAAGATATAAAAAGGGCTGAAAGTGTAGCTTAGTGGTAAAACACCCGTGGGTTCAAGCCCTAGTACCTTCCCTACACAAAAGGTTTTGGGTAGATATGATTTGAGGGATATTAAGAGTTTGTGTTTGACTTGTTAAGTTTGAGTTGTCTTTTAGTTTTAAGTGAAGATGTCAAGTAGGCAGGTAGATTTGTGAGTTTAGAGTTAAAGGTAGAGGTCTGGGCTGGGTGTAGCAAAGCTTAAAGGAAATTTAAGCCTAAAATGCAAGACTTTGAAAATTAATGAACTAAATAAACATCTTTGTATAAAGTTAAAGAGTGGCAGAGTAAGCTCAAGATTGAAGAAAAGAGGAGATAAAAATAAGAGCAATGAAATAAAAAATACAAAAGATAGATACAATAAAGGTCAGCAAAGTTGAAACATGATTCTTTTTTAAAGAGAGAAAGTGAGAATTTTATTTAGCTTTCCATATGGCTTTTGTTGCTCTAAGACTTTGTTGTGTACGTGGTGTTGGGGTTTGAATTCGTGTACTCGCTCATCCAGGCAAGCTCTATAACTGCCGAGCTACTGCTCAAGCCCCTGAAACATGGTTCTTTAAAAAAAACCTAGTAAAACTTTTGTTAAGATTAATCAAGGGAGTTAGAGTGGTTACGGCGCTTACCTGACATGCACAAGGACCCAGGTTCCAACTCCAGCATCATGAACACAACAAAGTGTCGGAGCAGCAAAAGCCACACGGCAAGCTAAATAAAATTGTTTCTTTCTCTCTCTCTCTTACACTGTCTCTCTCTCTCTCTTTTAAAAAAATTGGGGCTGGAGCGGTGGCTCAGCGGTTTTGGCGCTTGCCTGGCAAGCACAAGGACCTGAATTCAAATCCCAGCACCACGTACACAACTAAGTGTTGGAGCAACTAAGGCCATGTGAAAAACTCAATAAAGCTGTTTCTCTCTTTCTCTGTCTCTCTCACTGTCCCTCTCTCTTAAAAAAAAAAATTAAGGGGGAGCTGGAATGGTGGGTGGCTCAGCGGTTAAAGTGCGTGCCTGCCACGTGCAAGGACCTGGTTTGAATCCCAGCACCACGTACTCAAATGTCTGTTGGAGAAACGAAGGCCAGGTGAAAAAATAAATAAAATTATTTCTCTCTCTCTCTCTCTCACCGTCTCCCTCTCTTTAAAAAAAGATTAATCAAGGGGAAAAAAGAGAAAACATAAATAAATATTGGAAATGAAAAGGTGGTGTCCTATAGGTAAAATAGAAGTTAAAAAGATGAACAACTTGAGCCAGGCACAGTGGCGCACTCCTGTAATCCCAGCAACTCAGGAGGATCACAAGTTTAAAGCCAGCTTCAGCCACTTAGGCCCTAAGCAATTTAGGTCTCAAAATATAAAAGAGGGCTGGGGATGTGGCTCAGTGGTTGAGTGCCCCTAGGTTCAATCCAAATGAATGAATGAATGAATAACTTTATGCCAGTGTCTTTAGAATTTAAGTGACTCAGTTGAATGGAAAAATTCCTATAAAATTTATCCTATAGTGATCCAACAACAATTAGAAAATCTGAGTAGTTTGATAAGAAACTATATTGAATCAGTAGTCTATAAAATCTTTCTATGAAGAAAACACTAGGGTCTGGAGCGGTGCCTTGGTGGTTACTGCGCTTGCCTGGCGAGTTCAAATCCCAGTACCACGTACGCAACAAAGTGAGGAATAAAAGTCACATGAAAAACTGAATTTAAAAAATTGCTTCTTTCTCTTTCTCTCTCTCTCTCACACTCTCTCTCACTGTCCCCTCTTTTAAAAAAAAAAAAATACTAAGCCCATGGAACATCTTGGGCCAGAAAGCAAGGAAGTGCTAAAAAATGAATGCAATCATACATTAAAAGGATGTAAAAACTGGTACAAATGGGTTTTTATTGACCAAAAGTGGATTTTTTTTTTTTAGGAGAGTTGAGAAAATCAAATTAAAAAAAATTTTTTTTTCATCTGGCCTTTGTTTCCTGAATACTTAGTTGTGTTTGTGGCTCTAGAACCTGAACCTGGGTCATTGTGCATGCCAGGCAAGCACTCCAACTGTCAAACCAACAAAAGTGGGATATTTTAGTATCTAAAAGAAGGACGGTGCTGGGTGTGGTGGCACATGCCTGTCATCCCAGCAACTCCAGGGATCGAGACAGAAAGATCACAAGTTTGAGGCCAGCAGCTTAGTGAGACCCTGTCTAAAAGTAAAAAAATAAAAGGGTTGGAGATATAATTCCATGGTTAAATGCCTATGGGTCCAATCCCTGATACTTAAAAAAAAAAAAAAAAGATATTAGTAAAAACACAGGCACGCAGCAGTGGGACAAAACAGTTTCTAGCTATTCATTGCTGTATAATTTTGGTATCCAATGGCCATGCTAAATTCACTTATTCTAGTATCTAGTTTATGGATTGTGATGTTGTATATACTGTAGGCATATATGTTTACAAATGTATAGTTTAGTTTCTTATTTTCAATCTATATGAGTTTGATTTCTTTGCCTTGCCTTATTGTGCTGGCTGGAACCAAAAGTATGATGTAGAGGAAGGGTGAGAACCAATATCATTCCTTTCCCCCTGTGTCCCACCTCCCATCTTGGAGGGACAGCTTTCAGTTTTGAAAGTTATATAAGGTATTAACTACAGGCTTTTTTTGATTGCCCTTTGTTTGAGGAACTTCCCTTAAATTCCTAGTTTCCTGAGACTTTGTATCATATATGAATGATGAATTTTATCAATGTTTTCAGATTACTTTTGATGGGATTTTAATGGGGAAACAAATTGGCTAAACATTTACATAATCTGCAGCAGCAATTCCATTCTTTTTTTTTTGGTGGGGGGTGGGGGTGGTGGGGAGTTGTTGCTTAGGTCTTCACTAAATTGCTGAGACAGGCTTTCAATTTGTGATTCTCCTGCCTCAGCCTCCAGAGCCACTGGGATTACAGGTATGTACTACCATGCCCAGCTCCAGCAAATCCATTCTTCTACATGTGCCCCAGGATGTACATATAAAATATTCATAGCAGCATTGTTCATTGTTGAAAAATATAGAAAAGCAATCTAAATATCCACTAACAGACAGTGGCTAAAATTGTGATATATTCACAGTGAGATATTTTAATGCAGAGAAGTAAAGGTACTCTAACAATTTTTTTCTTCTGTTTAGTTGTGTATGCGGTGCTGGGGTTTGAATCTGGGTCCTTACACATGCCAGGCAAGCGCTCCAACCGCTCAACCACTGCTCCAACCCTGTGATTTTCTTTTAGGAACAATGTTAAGTAGGAAAATGACAAAAACAACAAATAGTATGAAACCATTTTTTGAAGCTCCAAAACAGAACATATTGACCACCAAATAAATAAAATAAAAAAGTTCAACATCTGTAGCTATCAGAAAAAAAGCAAATCAAAACTATAGTGAAATTTCATCTCACTTCAGTTAGGATGGCAGTCAAGAATACAAAGAACAGGGGTTGGGGATTTAGCTCAGCGGCAGAGCGCTTGCCTAACATGCGGAAGGCCCTGGGGTTCGGGGTTCGGGGTTCAGGGTTCGGTCCTCAGCCCTGAAAAAGAATACAAAGAACAATAATTGCTGGCCAGGATGTAGGGGGAGATAGGTGCTCTTAGACATTGTGGGTGGGAATGCAAATTAGTACAACCACTTTGGAAAATAACTAGAACTGGAGCCACCTTATGACCCAGTGTCTGTCTCGTTGGTGTTTATCCAAAAGATCTAAAAGCATTGTACTGTAGTGATATATGGTGATATATGCATGCCATGTTCATTGCAGTGGCAGTTCGCAATAGCCAAGACATGGAACCTGTCTAGGTATTCCTTAGATGAATGGATAAAGAAAATGTGGTATATATACGCAGTGGAGTTCTTTTATTCAGCCATAATGAAGAATGAAATTATGTCAATTCCAAATAAATGGATGGATTTGGAGAACATAATGCTAAGTGAAATAAGCCAGACTCGGAAAGTCAAGGGCCTAGTGTTTTCTCTCATATGCAGAAGCTAGAGAGAAAGGGGTGGGGGGGGTATTAAAAGAATATTAAAAAAGAGGAAGGAAATAGAAAGAAGACCAATAGAGTAGAGCATGATGATCATGAGGGTATGGGGAAGTACTGGGGAATGAAATATGCCAAATTATGTCTGTACCACAGTGAATCATATATACATATATAATACATACATGTATATGTCTCCATACATGTAATTCAATATTACATAACTTTTTAAAACAATAGTAATGGTAGATGAGAAAGTGGAAACCTATATGGCCATTGTAGTAGTCTACTAGTTCCAAATATTTGAGTGAAAAGGGAAAGTAAGAAATGGGAATGTATAGCTGTACTGGATTATATAGGTAAGGGAGGTTTACTTTCAAATTAGAGTTACTTTAGTACGTTAGCCATTAACCAGTTTGCTTTTTATACTACTGTATTGCAAAAATTTATGGTAAAAAAATTAAATATGTTAAATAATACATATGTTATAAAATGAAGTTACCCTCCACCTTCTATATACTTAGTTCAATTATTATTGTTTCTGCTATATTCCCTTTTTTCTTTTTTTAAAAGAGAGGGACAGAGAAAGAAAGAGAAAATTTAAAAAAAATTTTTTTAAAGAGAGAAGGACAATGAGAGAGAATCAGTTTTTTTATTGAGTTTTCCACATGGCTTTCGTTGCTGTGACAGTTGTGTATGTGGGTGCTGGGGTTTGAACTCATGTACTTGAACATGCTGGCTAAGCGCCATACTGCTGAGCCACCACTCTAGCCCATTAATCTGTTTTTAAAGAGTTGAGAGTCTAGCAAGAAAAAGCTAGTGTATAAAATGATGTATGATATTAAATATAAGAGCAGTATGAGGTTAAAGCAAGTGTTTCCAGAGCTTTCATTGAGGACCAGGAATTTGGGATGAGAAATCAAATAAATGGAAAGAAGAGTGTAAGGCCATTTTAGTTGGAAGGGATAATGACAATTTTTTTTTTTAAATGGTCAAGAGGAAAGATTTATTTATTTATTTATTTATTTATTTTTTAAAGAGTGAGGGACAGTGAGAGAGAGAAAGACAGATTCAGTTTTCTTTAGTTTTTCATGAGGGTTTTGTTGCTCCAAACCTCCCTGTGTACGTGGTGCTGGGGTTCAAATCTGTGTGCTCACATATGCCAGGCAAGTGCTGTAACTGCTGAGCCACTGCTCCAGCCCTCCTGGCTTTTTTTTTCTTTTTTTAATAGCCATGTACTAGCCCATGTGTGGTAGTCACACAGTTTATTTAGGTAAGGCTCTATTAAGGATTTGTAGGACATTTCCAGACTCTTGTTAGAAATAGTGCTGCAGAGAATATGTTTAAATACACAAGTATTTGTTCATCGAAGCAAGCATGTCTGGAATAAATCCCTAGAAAATATTTTGAACGATGATGAAAATACGTAGAGGCAAAGAACATTTGTTTGAAGACTGATAGTAATATGAGAAACTGGGCAAAGGCAGTGACAGAAGAGTGGACAGGAAAAGAATGAAATTAGAAATTTTGTATTCCATCAGTTTTAAAATAAATAATTTCCTTCTACATTTTAATGTGTTTGAAATCTGGATAATTTATAGTTAGTGGTTTCATTTAGTTGGAAGTATTTTATTTATTTATTTATTTTTAAAGGAAGAGGGGACAATGAGAGAGAGAAAGAGAAGCAATTTTTATTTGAGTTTTTCATACGTCTTTCATTCCTCTGACACTTTGTTGTGTATGTGGTGCCTAGGGTTCAAACTCTCGTACACTCACATGCAAGGCAAGTGCCATAACCATCAAGCCCCTGCTGCAGCCCTGTATTTTTTTATTATTATTATTTTTTAAAGAGAGACAGAGAAAGAATAAATTTTATTTATTTTCTCATCAAGGCTTTGTTTTTCTAACACTTAGTTGTGTATGTGGTGCTGGGGTTTGAATCTGGGTCCTTATGCATACTAGATTAGCCCTCAAACCTCTGAGCCACTGCTCCAGCCCTGGAAGTATTTTTAAAATTCCTTGGTGGTATATAAAATAGTACATGATGTAAACAGTAGTATTTTAGATTCAATACCATACTGAATCTTAGATTAGGGGATATGATTGACAGTACTTAAATGTAGAAAATAAGGGGAAGCATCCAGGTGTGGTGACTTATAGGATTGTGAGTTCAAGGGCACACTGGGTAACTTAATGAGACCCTGTCTCAAAATAAAAAGGGCTCTGGTAGAATACTTCCCTAGCATGTGTGGCTTGTTCATTTGTTTTTTGAGAGGGATAATAAGAGAGAGAGAGAGAATCAATTTTATTTAATTTTTCATGTGACTTTCGTTGTTCCAACACTTCACTTCGTTGTGTACGTGATGCTAGGGTTTGAACTTGCGTCCTTATGCATGCCAGGCAAGCGCTGTAACCGCTGAGCCACTGCTCTTGCCCTTACCCTAGCAGGTTCGAGGCCTTGAGTTCAATCCCCAGTACTGAAAGAAAAAAGAAAGAAAGAGGCCAGGTTGATTTACATTTTAGTGTTTTGGTTTTTTTTACAAACCATTTTTGTATTTTTTGCAGAAGTTTTTCTATTTGAAAATAGTCACGTTAATTTTGTGAAATGAATAAACCCAACTGCCCTATTTATTAGTGGATATTTAAGTTCCCATTTTCATCTGGTTGTTATAAATCATTGATAATACCAGACAATTTCTTTTGATTTAGGAAATTTCTTTCTTTCTTTGTGGTTTTTTGTTTTTGTTTTTGTTTTTGTTTTTTTTTGATTTAAGAAATTTCTTTTTTTCCTTTTAGAGAGTGAGTGAGAAAGAGAATCAGTTTTATTTTTTCATCTGGCCCCTGTATCTGCTACATTTAGGTGCTGGGGTTCAAACCTCGGTCCTTGCACTCGAGTGGTTTTTTTGTTTTTTTTAGAGAGAAGGAGGGGCTAGAGCAGTGGCTCTGTGGTTACGGTGCTTGCACTCGCAAGTACTCCGGTTCAAACCCCAGCACTATGTACACAACCAAGTGTTGGAGCAACAAAGGCTACATGAAAAACTAAATAAAAATTGATTCTCTCTGCCTTTCTGTCTCTCTCTCACTGTCACTCTCACTTTAAAAAAATAGAGAAGGACAGTGAGAGAGACAGAGAATTAATTTTTTATTGAGTTCTTCACGTGGCCTTTGTTGCGCTGGTACTTAGTTGCGTACATGGGAGCTGCTGGGGTTTGAACCCATGTTCTTGCACATGCTGGGCAAGTGCCGGAAGCAACGAGCCACCATTCCGGCCCTGGATTTAGGAAATTTCTTTTCTTTTCTTTTTCTTTTTTTTCTTTCTTTCTTTCTTTCTTTTTTTTTTTTTAAGGAAAACATTTGGAACATTTATTTTTAAAATCTAATTTATTACCATCAGTATTTTTAAATTTTAAATATAAAAGATTAGTCATCCAGTTAAACAGTATTTTTTTTAATTTTTTTTATTTAAAGAAAGAGGGACAGTGAGAGAGAGAGAGCGAGAGAGAGAAATACCTTTATTTAGTTTTTCATGTGGCCTTTGTTGCTACAACACTCAATTGTGTGCGTGGTGCTGGGGTTCGAACTTGGGTCCTTGCGCATGCCAGGCAAGCGCCATAACTGCTGAGCCACCGCTTCAGCCCCTAAACAGTATTTTTTTTTTTTTAAGGAAATTTCTAATAAATGTATTTATCAGTGTTTAATAGATACTTTTTTTTTTTAATGCTGGGAATTGTACTCAGGGCCTCACACATGTGTGCTTTGCCAGTGAACTACAGTCCCAATCCCTTGCAGATATTCTTTTTTTCTTTCTCTTCTTTCTTTTCTTTTCTTTCTTTCCTTTCTTTTCTTTTTTCTTTTTTTTTTAAAGTGAGAGAGGGACAGTGAGATAGAATCAAGTTTTTCTTGTGGCTTTCGTTTCTCTGACACTTCATTGTATACATGGTGCTGAGGTTTGAACCCCCTTCCTCGTGCATGCCAGGCAAGCACTGAACCACTGAATCACTGCCCCAGCCCCCCTTGCAGATACTCTTGAGTGGTAAATTATTTAAGGAATTTGGTAGCCTTATGAATGTTAACATACTATTTTGCAATTCTTTGTTTAGATATGGCTTTTTTTTTTTTTAAGGTACTAAGAGAAACCCTGGGAGACACTGAGCTACATCTCCATTCCCTTTGATTAAAAAAAAATTTTTATTAAAAATTTTTTTAAAATAAATTTTAATAAAAAAAATTTTTAAGAGAGGACGGTGAAAGAGAAAATCAGTTTTATTTAGTTTTTAATGTGGCTTTTGTTGTTCCGACACTTTTTATTTTGAAATAGTATCTCAAAGTGTCCCAATTTGAACAATATATGATCATCTTCATACAGTGGTGGTGAGCCGTGTGACACCCAGATTTCAAGGTAGTTCACTGTTCTATTACCTTGATGCTTTTTCAGATTATCTTTTCTTTTATTGAGGAGTTAAGTTCTTGTACTAATCTTTTCTGTTAATCCTTTACAAAACAACTAAATGGTTTTAAGAATGTATATGGAGAGAGAGAACAGTAAGAGAGATAATGCACCCTTGTGTGGTGATGCCGGCCTATAATCCTGGCAATTTGGGATGCCGAGGTAGGAGAATCACAAGTTCAAAGCCAGTCTCAGTAACGTAGGGCGGTCCTAAGCAACTTAGCGAGAACCTGTCTCAAAATAAAGATAAAAAATTAAAGGGTTTGGGCATTGGCTTTGTGGTCAAGTGCCCTTGGGTTCAATCATGGTACAAAAAAAAAAAAGAAAGAAAAAAAAAACATGGACTTAAACTACTGCTTATTACATCCACCATTGCCTTCTGGCCTAAATCACTATTACCTTTTGCTTGAATTATTATTGTATCCCTGGTATATGGCATGTGCTAAGCACTATTCCAGGTGTTAAGAATTCAGCAGTAAATAAAACATAAAAATCCAACTTGCTTTCATAGGGCTTATATTTTGGTGGGTATACAGGTGAAAAATAAATTTCATAGAATATTGGAAAATTTTGTGTTATTTAGGAAAGTAAAACAAAGAAGGATGATAGAGGTGTTGTTGGATTGATGTTGCAGTTTTAAAGTGCTGAAGGAAGGACCTACTGAGAAAGTAGCATTTAGACAAAGGTTTGAGTGAGGAGAGAGTGAACCATGAGAGATATGGGGAAAGTATATTTCAGGCAGAAAGAACATCAAGTTTAAAAGACTGTAAAGCAGTAGTTCAGGAAGATTGTAGGCCCTAAGGGACAATAAGGTAGCCAGTGTAGCTAGAATGTAGTGAGTGGTGATGAGGAAATTAGATCAGAGATTAGACGGGACCAAATTCTTCAGGACTTAGAGATCACTGTAAAGACTTTGATCTTTTTTAAAATTTTTTATTAAGGAGTTAAGTTATTGTACAGTCATAAATGTGTGTAGAATAACAATATGATATGCATTTGTTCTTAAACCAGAATTACTCCCACATCGCCCTTACCCCAGTCTCTTGATTCTTCTGTATTTCGCCTCTACAAGCGATATAAATGCTTAGACTGTGAATTTTCCAGAATTAAATGATTATACAGTATTACTTGGATTCTCAGGGAGGTAAAACGTTGGCTACATTGTTGATTGACTCTCTAGATTCCTCCCTATCATCCCCCACCACACACATATCTATGGTTGCCCTATGTTATGTGTTCCTACAGCTTTGCTGGGTCTAATACGTGAGCTCGACAACGTTTCACCCAAGCCTGGGTTTTGCTGTAGCCTTTGCAAATGAGGGAAAATATTTGACCCTTGATTCTCTGGGTTTAGCTAACTTTGCTCAGCATGGTTTCTTCCATTGCCATCCATTTACCTTCAAAAAAGACTGAAATATTGTTAAAACTTTGATCTTTACTGTTAGTAAGGAAAAGAACAATTATTGAAAGCATTTAAGCAGGGGGTTGGGGATTTAGCTCAGTGGCAGAATGCTTGCCTAGCATGCGCAAGGCCCCGAGTTTGGTCCTCAGCCCTGAAAAAAAGAAAAAAGAAAGTATTTAAGCGGTAAAGTAATATGATCAGATTTATATATATATATATATATATTTTTTT
>PVKS010020979.1:0-35945 GCA_004027875.1 Aplodontia rufa | reverse complement strand
GAAGAAGAAGAAGAAGAAGAAGAAGAGAATGTTAAAATTAAGTTTGAGCTATATAAAGAGGTCTGTGTTGTGCAAATCACATTCCTTCTCCAACCCATTTGTCTGCTCCAGCTTTGGGAGCTGGTCACATTCAGTTCTTACATAGCTTGTGTTCTGATTTCCCTTGCACTAAATGCTTCCATCTTTGCAAGTAGCTAAGGCTTTGGGGAATGTAGGTTCATGCATCCTATTCAGGGCTCTGGAAGGTGAACACACCACACAGGAGGCCGGTAGGTGCTGTCTGCCTATGCTACTCCACAGAGTTGTGACTACAGGGATACCTCTTTCCTCTTCAGTATTCAGCCACCAGCACCGGTACTTCTGATTACTCCTTGATTCACATGGGCACTGTCCCCTCATGACATGGCCTTGTGGTCCAGGCATTGATAAGTCTAATTCTGGAGCCTAATTCCACCAGGAAGTCCACTTATTTGTGACATATCAACCACCATCTCTGAGATGATATGTAATATAGTGTTGTATTTTGTTTATTTTCAAAAAATATTTGGGTAACTTCCCTGGAGAGTACAGTAAATTCTGAATTGAACCCCACTGAGTTAAAATTAAGGTTGTGGAGCTCCCATCTGCCTTACTTTTTTGCCATGCTTTTCATTTGGTTCAGAGTTCAGGAGGGTAGATGAAGTGCTGTTTGTTGGGCTCCTTGACATCCTGCGGGGTCAACTCTGCTACGTCTGCTGCTGGTTGAAACTTTGGCAAAACTCTGGAGTAAGATGAGATCAGTTGCCTCCGTTTTTATTTCAGCTTTCATGTTCCTTTTACGTTCTATGTGGCTGTTGTAATGACTTAAGCTTAGAGAAGTTGTGCATAATATTCACAAGGAAAAAACCTAAGTGCGGCTCTGACACATGCATGAGGCAGACAGACTGTAGCCTGGTGATGTGAGTGGTCTTTCAAGATCCCGGGCTTACACTTCCCTGCCCCAACTTTTTGAAGAAACAAGGAGACATGACAAAACAAATTGCTACTGAGGAATGAGACTGCTAGAATTGTTATGTGTATGCACAAATATGGCATAATGAATCCCACTATTATGTATAATTATAATGTGCCAATACAATCTTAAAAATGCAAATTGGCTCAGTGAAATATCTCCAATCTCATCATACCCAGCAATAGTCTAGATATGGAGGGGATATTCTGCAAGAATTTACTCTGAAAATGGGAGATCTAAGATAAGAACAATCAGATTATCGTGGCTTGAGTGATCATCTTTGGCAAGAGTGTCAAGTTATTCTAAGAGTTTTTTTCTAAAGTCTTTATGATAAATAACTCTCACCCCAGTCTTATTGTTCTGCTACCAAAGTGTCCACAAATAAATGAAACAATTCCATTTTTTTTTAAAGACAGCAAAGAGGGAGTCAAAGAATATATTTAAGAATCATCCTTCCTTGTCTGATTGAATTAAATGCTCAGACAAAACTGTCTTGGCACCTAACGACTTTATAACTTAAAAAATTCACAAGGTTTTCTTTGGCAGAGAAGGCTTGGTGATTTAATGAGCCCCAGATAACTGTGGGGTGGCCCACTGGTCTACTCTGTGGACGCCCTAAAGTCCTACCTTGGGTTTCCTCTTTTAATGAAGTCCAAAATAGACCCATTCATCTATTTTTAAACTTTCTAAAATTAGCAAGAGACAAACAGGGCTGCAAGCCGAAGCCATAGGCTACTTCATTACCTCAGTTATTAGCCTGACAAAATAAGTGACTTTCCATTAAACAGCAGTGACAGAAAAGGAGGAAGGTTTAGAGGTCAATAGCTCCTGTGATACAGATCCCCTGAATGTAGCTTTTCTCCAGGGACTGTCAGAATTAACTGCTGACAAGCTAATTGCTCTTATTCCCTAATTAACTGAGCCTTGCTTCATTAGTAGTTTGTCGCAATTGGACAACATTTTCAAGGATCTAAAGATCTACCCAATAATAATTAGTAAACAACTGAAATGAAACCAGCCTCCACTTGTTGACAAGATTAATTGAATAATTATTGTTTCATTGAAAATAAAAAGAGCAAGGAAATGTAGCTAGGGAATCTCTGCCAGTCTTTTCTTGGGCAAAATTTCCTCGGAAACGCACAAAAGCTCTCTGTGAAGAAAAGTTGCTGAATCTCATCTTTCAAAAGAATCCAAACATGGAATTTAATATTGAATTTGTTATGATTTATTTTGTCTTTAACGATTTTCAATAAAATGTACTTTTTCATATATACACTTAACATCTGTATATATCATTTAAAACACTAACCATATGGATAGGTTTGAACAGAAATCTAACAAATGCTCCACACATATATAACTTTGTAAAACCTAATTGATTCAGCAAATTGTGCTTTGAAACAACTTTTGGCAAATATCTCGTAACAAGGTATTTAGTTTGACCTAATAGTTGAGATTTTTGAAATTGTTGAACTGTTTCTTTGGTGCCTGAGAGCAAAAGGCAAAAATTTACATCAAGCTTCCATGGAAATTCTTTTTTGTACGTCATAATTAAGCAGTAGTACAGATTTTGAAATTTGAAAATTGGTCACTGTGGACAGTCTGTGATTTCATTGTACTTAGCCTGTTTTTGTCCTGTCAAAGATGATTTCAAGTATACATCTCAGGCTGTCAGTAAAAAAAGATTCCACTATCTCAGACATGATAGTTACCACTGGAGACTTGATAGACTGCTAGTAAAAACCCATTTTAAAAGATCTGGATATTTGCCGACTCTTCTATCAGTGGGAAATAAGATCTCTTAGATGACTATGGGGATGTCTCTTTGTTTTATCAGACGAAAAAGAGGGGAGTCCATCGTTCTCTTCCAAAGTGGGCTGTATTGGTGCACCAGTTTGAAACCCAAGGGCAAACTCTGAGCAAAGAATCTAGAACTGGGGTGCTCAGATACCTCCATGCGACATATGTTATTGCATTCAATCCATATGAGGATCCTTGCAAGACAAGTTTTCTTTTATCTCCAATTTATTTATTGTACTGGGGATTGAACCCAAGGGCACTTGACCCCAGCCCTTATTTTTTATTTTGAGCCAAAATCTTGCTAAGTTGCTTAGGGCTTTGTTCAGTTGCTGAGGCTGGCCTTGCACATGCAATCCTCCTGTCTCAGCCTCCTGAGCCACTGGGATTACAGGTGTACCACCATGCCTGGCTATCTCCAGTTTACAAATGAAGAAACTGAGGCTCAAACTGAGGTTCTTTGGAAAGTCACAGAGCTGATCCATGGAGGAGGCAGACTCAAATTTAGGACTTTTTTCTCCAAAACCACAATGGCAGTCAAGAAATTATCTACTTTAGTTGTAGTTGTACAGAATAGCTGATCTAGACTCCGACAACATAAAGAAGAAAATCAGTTCATCTGGGTTTGTGAATTAAAAATCATATCTCGTTGGAGAAGCTGCATTGGTCTTGGGATCAGGAGTTAAATTTGTGCTCATAACAAACAAAGTGCTGGAGGATATTTTTATTTGACTGAATTAACCTCCATTCTTAACTAAAAGACCCTGCAAGGCTCCCATAACAGAAGCTGTAATGAAGGGATAAGGTAAGGCAGCCAAGCAGGGTAGAAGTTGATTTGCATCAGCAGGAGCCTGACCATTAGTGCAAAGCTCAAGGAGGGTTAAGAAAGGGGAGACTTGAAACTGTCAGGAAAAATCTACATGCTGGCCAGGAGAGAGCGCTAGGCTGGGAATCAGGAAACCTGGGTTCATTCAGGCTCCGCCCTTTGACTCACGCTCGGCCCATCACACAGGGCTGCAGATCCTCAGCCCAGGTAGAACCAGAATCCTTCTTTCTTTGAACTTGATTTTGGCTAACTCAAGTATGAGAGGGTGCTGCAGGCACTTAGATATGGGCCAGAGAAGCAAATGACTGTAGTAAAGTCTGCTGCTAACAACTCTCTCACTGAATATCTGTGTCCGGCCTCTAGATGCTTCATCCAGACATGGAGAGAAGTTCTAACTTGAAGTCCTTATTGGGAGGGACAGGTCAGAGCAACAGATGGGCTGCTGGCCGCCCTCTCCTCCATGATCAGAGCATATCCAAGTGTCTCTGTTTTACATCCTGGGTTTCTGGGTGAACCTCAATTTGAAGGAAATATTCCTTGGTGGTGGTGAGGGGGGAAACCCAACTTTGAAAATCAGAGTCTTAGAAGAGCTTTAGGCTCCTTCCTATTCTGGGTATTTGTAAGCAGAGAAAAATTAGGACTGAAAGTGAGAAAGGAGAGTTCTAGTGGGAAAAGGAGTCAAGCTTGATAAGATCTGAGAAAACAAATAGCCAGGCCCAGCTGCACCTGAAGTCTTTGATTGGCCAGGGACCCCAATGGGTCACAGCTGTAGAGGGGCCTGACATCATTCATTCAAATGTAGATGCAATCTGACTGGATTAAGGGCCCTGGCTAAAGATTCTCCCCTAGGCCTCCTCATTATAATTAACAGGCATGTTCATTGTAGGTTTGGTTTTTACTAATTGCTATTTCTTGTAGGTTTTTCCTTGTGGGGTGGATATTTTGAAAAAGGCCTTGAAATGCAAATCTGCTGCCAGTTACGGACACTGTGTGGCCCAACCCTCAATCTGGGTGTAGGAGAAACTCTTGTTAAAGCTATATAATACCTCTGTTTCTGTAATTGCCACACAAATGGAGCCTAAAAGTTCAAGTGCAACATGGAAGCAGCAACTCTCTCTTGGGAAGTGGAAAACCTGTTAGCTACTTTATCTGTGTATTGTGTTTCCTGAAGGTGGTAGATGGCCATATTATCTGAGGAGGCACAGGCATGGCCACGTCAAATAAATTATTTGAATAATTTATTGCAAACTGGAGTACCTCAGAGGAAATGTGTCTTTAATTTTTTCAGAAAAGGGAAATAAATAGAAAATGGTCTTAAATGAATAAATACCAGGAATAAGGGGAAAAAATGCTTATCTACTACTATTACTAATAATGTTCCTGCCTGGTGTTTTTTATTATAATTCTCAGTAACTGGACTTAAATGATTGAAATATCCTGGAAGACTGATTACACGTTCTTTCTCTTGCAGCTCTCCACCAGGACCACAAGGCCTAATTCCACTTAGACGGAGGCTGGCGTGTTTTGCTGGTAGTCAAGTGTTTGCAGGTGAAAGTTTAAATGGCCTTGCTGTATTGAATTACAAATGAAGCAAGCCTAGAGAATGCCCACCTATTTGGGGGCACAGACAAGCATGGAGGGGTCAATGACTTTACAGAGGACTCTATGTATGGTGCTCTTTGAGGACAGATAAGGGGTGTGAAATAGAATACATTGTCCTGCTTTATAATCCTGGTGGAGACAAAAGGGTATAGGCACACAGAAGAGATCAGAAACAACACAGTGGGATATTATCATTCAGCATACTAATTAAATACCTTCTACCAGTGGCATGATACTCTCAGAAGTGATACTACCAAAGTGATTAGGGGTGTCCACAGCAGAAGCTGAGTTTGGCCAGATTCTCACAGTGCACAGATAAAGTGCAGAGAACAGGCTGAAAGTGATGGAGCACACAGTTACACGGATGACGGCCCTAGAAATTACCTTCTAACATTCAAATCTCCTCAATTTACATTTTTAGGTAACCAGATAAGAAATGTATTGAGGAGAGCAGCCAAGCTCCCAGTGTATAGGCAACTTGCATCCTTCCTGTCTCCTAGGTCCCCAAGTCTTCCAAAGGAAGCAAATGATGAATGTGACCCGTAGTCCTGTTGCAAGGACCCATAGTCCTGTTCTCTCGTCTGACTTTTTCTCCCCAGCTATGTACAAATTCAAGTGCTTTCGGCTCTTGGGCCTCCTCAAAGATTTCAATGTTTAATTCTTCAAGGAACTAACATGGGTGCATGGGGAGTTGAATTTTTATTAAGACTCCAAGTCTTCATGCAAGCATCAGCACAGCACATATAGCCCTCCATCCTGGAAAGACCTGAAAAATAACTGAATGATTATTTGTGTTTTGAGGGATGTAGGAAAATCACACTGGATCCTGGGAAGGGCAATCTTTCTTTTCACCTAAGTAGATACAAGATGCCATATTTTTAGCACTTTTTCACTTAAGACTATTCTTTGTAAAAACTAAAGCAACTTTGGGAAATGACTACAAATCCCACAAAAAAATAACATGCGCAGTTGTCTTGTACTATGATGCCATGTTCATCATTTATACCTTAAAAAGAACTGAGATAGGAATTTGAGAATAAAGAGAGAGATACTGAGTCTCAAAGGAAGTGCCAGAAAACTTCGAAATGCAGGAAACACCCACGAACACCCACGAACAATCGCAACTCCTGAGTGACATGCTTTTGGCCCATGCCCTTGAGCCAATGCCCTTGAGCATGAAAGCATGTGGTATGGAATTGTGTAGCTCCACCCTGCCTCCACCTCTAGTCCAGACCGTAGCAACAGTCCGTCTATAACTATTAACACCCCACACCAGTGGGTTGTTGCCTGGAAATAGCCCACATTCTCTTTGAATGCGTAATCCTTGCTTTAACCCCTAAAGCATCTCTCTCTGAGTATTCTTCCTTGAGTATTTACTTCCCTAAATAACATCTCTGTCTAACCTTTGACTGGAGCAGGCTGAAATTCTTTTCTGTCACATATGCCAAGAACCCTGCTGGCCCTGAGTAAAGTTCCCTATTCCCTGGGGGACTCTTCTTTGGAGACACCCTTTTCCCATGACAGAGCAACTTATTCTTAAAGCATGAGTCCCTGCGTTCTGTCTCTCTGTATTCTCAAGCTGGACACACATACTTTAATTTTGCTGATGGTTTCCGCAGTTCATGGTTACCATTTCTTCTCACCATCATCTGCACCTCCTGAATTTAATGAGACCTTCGCTGTGTGTTCTTTCCATCTGTCAGGATAGGAGGAGTAGGGCCAGAAGGCACAGGATGACCTTGGCCTATGAGGAGAGGCTGAAGTTGCCCTGGTAAGTACCAGCTGCAGAATATGCCTTCTTGGCTTCTATAATGCTGAATGAGCTGGAAATCACAGAAAGTAGGGACTCCAAATGTACATTTTAACTTCAGCAATGTGCTTCAAGATACGTTTTATTTGTGTGATACTATTCAGATAATTATATTTCTGTTGATAATTGTATGGAAATATTTGTATAATTTAACAATACAGTTAATTGGTTTTAATGGAATACACACCCCTCCACCCCTGGGAGCTTGTTTTCTCTGCAGGAGTATGGTTGAAATATGGGGCATGCTTCCAAAAGAACTGCTAGACAATGCTACAATTTACAGCAGACACTGAATACATCAAACCGGCGTGTGTGTTCATGGTTAATTTTTTCTTCCCGACACACACACAGACCCTACAAACACATTTACACATTCAGTTAATGTACCCATAGTAGCACCTTACTTACATCTTGCTTTTTCACCAGTTTCTTGCTACAACTGCTAGGTGGGTCCCTGGGACCTGTGTGAGTCCCATTAGCTGCATTCCTATAGCTTCTACACAGCAGGACAATCTATTATTTTATCAGCCCCATTCAACCTTACAAAAAGATCTGTTTCTACGTGGGCTGATATTCTGAGTGCTGATTTCAGACCAAGACCTGCTGCTTTATTAGCTTTTTTCTTTCCATATGCCTGAATGCAGAACCCCAGAAAGGAGGAGATGAATGGAAATGCAAAGGAACTCTTGGCTCCAGTAGATGCAATGATTGCTTCACAAATTTCATTTGCACAGAGGTCAAAAAGAAAGAGTGAAAGTCGGCTCTTAGTAAAGAAATGCAAACGTGTTGTAGCAGATTATTTCTCTGTAATAGGAGACTGGACTGATATAATTATGGCTCTGATTTTTTTTCCTTAAAATTTATGTTAATAGGCTGTCAGAGAGCAGCATGCACTTCGTTATGTCATGCTTTCCACTGATTTCTAGCTTTTATTTATTTTTTGTACCAGGGATTGAACCCTGGGGCACTTAAGCACTGAGCCACATCCCCATCCGTTTTTATTTTTATTTTTTTATTTTGAGACAGGGTTTCACTAATTTGCTTCTGGCCTCACTAAATTGCTGAGGCTGGCTTTGAACTTGGGATCCTCTTGCCTATGGCTCCCAAGCTGCTGGGATCAGAGGCATGCACCCAGCTGATTTTTAGCTTTGAATATATTTTAGTTTAAAAAATTTTTTTCCATAGGTTTCTGACTTAGTAGCATGGTGACTGCTCTTTGGTAAAAGTTATAACTGGGTATTGTGGACCCAAATAACTGAAGCTTATAGTATTGCTGTCAACCATATATAACCCCATATATAAACTTAATTGTTTAAATCTGCTTATTTTATCCTACATGAAGCTTGACCTGTAGCTGAAGGGCCCTGGAATGGGAATGAAGGAGGCATTGCTGCCTTTACAGGTTTTTACTCCTATTAACACTCTAAACTGGAGGGAGGCAAGGTTGATTTATTCGGGCTAGTTTAGTCCCCTCAAACTTAAGTCACCAACTACTTGCTGATTTATTTAGAAAGTAGATAGAGTAAGGGAATATGGGGGAATCATCTCAGAAGGAGATCCCTGTCCTCCACAAGATATCCATTTAACTCATGAGTTCTGGGGGAAACAACAACAGGGGGAACCCAAGTTGGGCATCCATGATATGGCATTAGCCCTGGATAACTAAGTATATATACAATGGTTCTTGAATGTTTGATAATGTTTCCCCCTCCATTGTATCTCTATATCCATCTAATAAAAAAAAGATTAAAAAAAAAGAAAGTAGATACTTATGTTTCTTATTTTGGCCAATTTAATATCCAACCTAAGAGGGAATACTTTTATGTTGTAGAATGATTTGGGATCCTTTTTATTATTTATTATTTTCCATTTTAAAAACTTTAAACATTTTAAATAGCATTAAATATATTTGCTCCTGAAAATTTCACTACAAATTGCCTTTAACAGTTTTTGGTTTAGTGCTTCTTATGGAAGAAGGGCTTAATCTTGGTCTCCTTTTTTCAATTTTCTTCCACAGTTGTTATTTTTTAAATCCCCTTTGAGCATTTTCTTTTCTTTTTATCAAGGTATGCTTTGCATATAGTAAAGTGTAAAAATCTTAAGCACACATATAGGTAGATTTTTTTTACATTTATACAAACGTATGTACCTGCCGCCAGAAAGCAAACATTTCCAGCATCCCAAAAGGCACTCCAGTTCTTCTCCAGAAAGTGACCATCATGCTAACCTTCATCACAAGTAACAGTTTTATTTATTCTTCAACTTCCAGAGAAGCTCAGCCACATTGACTCTTTTGCTCATTCAATTTCTGACATTCATATATTGGCATATAAAAAGTTGTTTGCAAAAATACAAAGAATCACTAAATATATTATCTTTCTACCAAATCTGAGGAAAATACATGAGGAGAGGCTATTATTAAAATGACATCAATCAGAAAACTGAAGAAATGATGAAGAAAAAGGAAATCAGAACAAAGGAGCATGTGGTACCTACCCATCCATCTAATGACATGCACAGACATGTGAAATGTTCAATGCCAGGGCTAGGATAATGATCCTGAAATAAGGACATGTACTTTCACAGTGGTGCCCAAGCTTATTGTGCACATGAGTCACTTGGGGACATCCATATATTTTTTACAAATTTAGTTTTAAATTTTATTTTGATCACAAAAGATCTAACTTCTTATCAAATTTTTAAGTGACGATATTGTAATTATTGACACAATGTAGTATAGCTGATTTCTGGAACATACTCATCTTGCATACTTTTGTCTTTTAATTTTTGTATCAGAATTCAAAGTGATTTACCCATCTTCTTTACAACACATTATCTATATTTGTCTGTGCATTTACCTTTATCAATGAGTTTAGACTTTCTTAAGTGAATGTATTGCTATTTAGAGTTCTTCCTTTTCTACTTTAAGGACTCCCATTCATATTTCTTGTAAAGCATGTCTAGTGGTGATAAATCCCTTTAATTTTTGTTTGTCTCAAAAAATCTTTAACTCACCTTCATTTTTTAAAATTATTTATTTATTTTTTACTGGTTCAACATAGTCTTACATGTTGAAGAGATTTGTTGTTTCACATTCATATATGCTTATGTAATGACAGAGTAGCTTAAACATGATCCTTGTCCAGGATCCCTGCCTTCACCCACTCCCTGATCTTGTCTTCTCTGTAATTCCTCCCTGTTATAGATATAAATGATCATATACATGTATTTTAATTATTGAAATTGCTAGATTTATATGCCCATATGAGTATATTTTGGCTTCTCATGGGAGTCAAGTGTACTTTACAGTATTGCAGTATTGACCACCCCTTTTCCCACTCTTTCTCCTCCCCGCTGCTTCAGCTATAGTTCCTACACTTTATGTGTTATTTCAGATTTCCTGTGACTATTAAATAAACTTGACTAACTTTCATCGTATCTTAGGTTTTACTCTAGCTTCCACATATGAGAGGAAACATTTGACCCTTAAGTCTCTGTGTTTGGCTTGTTTCACTCAGCATGACTTTTTCCATTTCCATCCATTTAGCTGCAAGAGCCATGATGTCATTCTTTCTAATGGCTTAGATTTGGATTCATTCATCTAGTGAAGGGTTGATTCCATAATTTAGCTATTGTAAATTAAGCTGCTATAAACTTTGATGTAGCTGTGTCTCTGTAATATGCTGATTCTAGCTCTTCTGGGAAAATACCCAGGAGTGGGATAGCAGGGTTGTATCCCTAATTTTTTGAGGAGTCTCTACATTGCTTTCCAGTTTGCAGTACAATATTCTTGGTTAGCAATTCCTACCCCCCAAACTTACTTTCTTTCCATTCTATCCTCCTCCTCCTTCTCTCTCTCTCTCTCCCTCTCTCTCTCTCTCTCTCTTTCTCTCTTTCATATTAGAGCACTATAGCTATACATAGTGGTTGGGTTCATTTTGACAAAATCATACTTGCATGGAATTTGATGTCAATCCCTTTTCCCCTGCTTTCCCTCTTCTTCTCCCTCCCCCTATTCTTCTTCCTGTATTCTACTGATCTTCCTTCCTCTTTTAAATTTTATTTTTGATTGGCACTTTCCATACATACATAAAGGTGAAATTCCCTATGGTTTATTTTATATAAGCATATAATATTATTTTGTTGAAATAATGCCATATCTCCTCCCCTCCCCAATCTCCTTCTGTGCTACTGATTTTCCCTATATATTTATGATATCCAACTTCCCACCCCCACTTTCTTTCCCTTCTTTTGCTCTAGCTTCCACATGAGAGAAGATATATGACCTTGGTTTTCTGAGTCTGGCTTATTTCACTTAACACAATGCTCTGCATTTCCATCCATTTACTTACAAATGCTATTATTTCATTCATCTTTATGGCTGAGTGAAACTCCATTGTGTATATATACCACATTTTCTTGATCCATTCATCTATTGATGGACATCTGGCTTGATTCCATAGTTTGGCTTTTGCGAACTATGCTTCTCTAAACATTGAAGTGGCTCTATCACTACAGTATGTTGATTTTATTTCTTTTGGATAAATACCAAGGAGTAGGACAGATGGGTCATATGGTGGTTCCATTTTCAGTTTTTTGAGGAATCTCTTTACTGCTTTCCAAAGTGGTTGTACTAATTTGCAGTGCCACCAAAAATGTATTAGTATGCCCTTCCCCCCACACCCTTGACAGCATTGTGTTCCCAATAATTGTCATTTTGACTGGAGTGAAATGAAATCTTAGTGTAGTGCAGTTTTTTTGTTTTTTTTTTTTTTAACCAAGGAGTAAATCCTATGACAAACACTGAGCCACATCCCCAGCCCTTTTTAATTTATTTATTTAGTTTTGTTTATTTAGTTAGTTTTGTTTTGAGACAGGGTCTCACTAAGTTACACAGGGCCTTGCTAAGTTGCTGAGGTTGACTTTGAACTTGGGATCCTACTGCTTCAGCCACCTGAGCCGCTGGGATCATAGGCATGTGCCACCATCACTCCAGCCTTGGTGTAGTTTTGATTTGCATTCCCTGATTGCTAGAGATGTTCAACATTTTTTTCATATATTTGTTGGCCATTTGGATTTCTTCTTTTGAGAAATATCATTTTAGTTCTTTTGCCCATTTATTGGCTGGTATATTTGGCATTGAAGTTTTTGAGTCCTTTATGTATTCTGGATATTAATCCCCTGTCAGAGGAGTCACTGGCAAATATTTTCTCCCATTTTGTAGACTCTCTTTTCACACTCATAGTCATTTCTTTTGCTGTGTAGAAGCTTTTTAATTTTATGGAATCCCATTTATTGATTCTTGCTTTTTTCTTGAGCTTTTATGGGTCCTGTTGAGGAAGTCAGTGCCTGAACCTATATGATGAGGTATTCATTATATGTTTTCTTCTAGCAGTTGCAAGTTTTCTGGTTCCATTCCTAAATCTTTTATTCATTTTGATTTGACTTTTGTGCAGGGTGAGAGAACTCTAGTTTCGTTCTTCTGCTTGGGGATATCCGATTTTCCAGCGCCATCTGTTAAAAAGGCTATCCTTTCCGCAACGTGTTTTTGGCACTTTTGTCAGGTGTCAGATGGTTGTGGGTTTGTCTCTGTGTCTTCTATTCTATTGCACTCGTCTTTATGTCTATTTTGATCTAGCCTTCAAGATTTTTGCTCAACGGGGCTGTAGCGGTGGCCCAGTGGTTATGCAGCTTGCCTGTCATGCATGAGGAAGTGGGTTCAAACCTCAGCAACAAGTGTTGGAGCAATGAAAGCCACATGAAAAGTTAAATAAAATTAATTTTTTTCTCTCTTACTCTCTGAGCCTCTCTGTCTCAAAAAAAAAAAAAGATTTCTGCTGAAAACAATACATGGATATTCCTATGGTCCTTTCTCTCCCTCTATTTTCATTTTCAGACTCCTGTAATGCACTTATTGATTTACTTAATGATGTCCCATAAGTCCCTTAAATAAAATTAATTTTTTTCTCTCTTACTCTCTGAGCCTCTCTGTCTCAAAAAAAAAAAAAAAGATTTCTGCTGAAAACAATACATGGATATTCCTATGGTCCTTTCTCTCCCTCTATTTTCATTTTCAGACTCCCGTAATGCACTTATTGATTTACTTAACGATGTCCCATAA
This sequence comes from Aplodontia rufa, assembly GCA_004027875.1. Lineage (NCBI taxonomy): Eukaryota > Metazoa > Chordata > Mammalia > Rodentia > Aplodontiidae > Aplodontia > Aplodontia rufa. The sequence goes on along the minus strand of PVKS010020979.1, from coordinate 22,798 downwards.
GTCCCTTAGGTTTTATTTTCTCTTATCCTTTTTTGGTCTGAATGATTTCTGAGGAACTGTCTTTTGATTTCCCTGATTCTTTCTTCTATTTGATCTAGTCCACTGTTAAATGCCTTTAGGAGATTGTTCAGTTAAGTTCTTGCATTCTTCCGCTATATGATTTCTGTTTGGTACTTTTAAAATTTTCTGACTGCTAAAATTCTCAGTTTGTTTATGTATTATTCTCCTGACCTTAGTGGGCATCTTTATGACTAGTTTTTTTTCCCTTAAAATTTTTTTTAATTTGTTCAATATAGTCTCGCATATTGGAGAGAATCATTGTTACATAATCATTGCATAAATGGATATTGACAAAGTAAGTTAAGGCCCATTCTAGTCCAGGATCTCCCCTCTTAGTCCACCCCCTGCTCTCATGTCTCCTCTGCAATACCCCTATGTTATAGATAGAAATAAGCATATACATGCATATTAATTTTTGAAATTTCTGAGTTTCTCTGCCTGCCTGTGTATAGTTGGGCTTCTCATGGGAGTCAAGAGCTCCCAGTTGCATTTATAACCCCTATAATCCCTCCCTCCTGTCTGTGCCTCCCTCCCTACTCCTCCTACATTCATGGTTATGGTTCCCCCAGCTTACGTGCAATTTCAACTACGTTGAGTTTATTACTTAAACTTAGCTAACTTTCATTCTGTCTTAGATTTACTCTAGCTTCCTTCCACATATGAGGCAAAACATTCAGCCCTTAAGTCTCGGATTTTAAATTCTATCAGTCAAATCATATATCTCTGTGACACTAGGGCCAGTTTCTACAGACGTGTGCTATTCCTTTGTTAGTAACATCTTTCCCTGAATTTTCAGTGTCTTTGACTCTCTGCATTGGTGTTTCTGCATTAGAATAACAGTCACCTCCCTTAGTCTTCACAGATTGACTTGATATATTTACTAATCAGCCCTGTGAAAATTATGGGGACTTCTTAAACTTTTGTGCAAATCTGCCCACTTTGTTCTTAGTGATACCTGGGCACCTGGAGTGTGCTGTGTGCTATCAGTGCTCTGTGACAAGTGAGAGTGAAGGCATTCCTCAGACAACCTATAGATACATTGGGTCATTGTATGTGTGGTACATGTCTTTTACTTTCTGAATAGAAGTTTGGAGTTAATTTTTTTTTCATCCACTCACTGTGATGAGCTAGCTGCGGGAGTGACTATGGCAACTGCTAGCCAAAAGTGCCATATCAATTCTCTCTGGTCCTTGGCAGATAGGGTATGTTATTTCTCATCAGCATTAAAAGAGAGGCTACACAGAAATTCTCTGAATAGTCCCTGGAGGAGTTGGGGCACTGGACACAGGCTGCATCTCTTTACTTCTCCTGAGAGAACCTAGAATCTGCAATGGAGGTTCTACTGAATATATGGTGCTATGCCAGGGGTAAAGATTAAGGAGGGTATTTCAAATTTCCCTACTGGTTTTGATGTGGTTGGTTTTGCACTTACTGAGGGTATAGGAGACTTTTAATTCATTCCTGAATTTCTCACAAAGGGAATTTATCCATGAATTGCTGTTGAATTAATGTGTTCATTTGTGGGAGGCAGAGTGCAGAGTGGGGAGAATGGTCTGCAGCTTCCTATTCTGGCTTCTTGCTCATTAGTCTGCCCATACACAAATTTATGTGGAAGAATTCCATGATGACTGATGCATGGGTGGACATGGATTCATTTGACTCAGGCAAACTGGCTAAGATTTCACATATGAGAGAGAGTACCTTTTCTGAATTTGAACTTGGAGAATGTAGCACATTTAGTGTGTGTGGGAAACCAGACAAAGATGAATCTAATGTTAAGAATCACAGAACACTTCCTTGCCTATTTGTATCCCTTTAATTTCTTTTTCTTGCTTAATTGCTCTGGCAAGAGTTTCAAGGACTATGTTGAATGAGAGTAATGAAAGTGGACATCTTTGTCTTGTTCCTGTTTTTAAAGGAAATTCTTTCAATTTTTCTCCATTCAGAATGATGTTGGCCTTGGGTTTGTCATATATGGCCTTTACTATGTTGAAGTAAGATCCTACTATCCCTATCTTTTCTAGTGTTTTAAACATGAATGGGTGCTGTACTTTGTCAAATGCTTTTTCTGCATCTATTGAAATAATCATGTGATTCTTGTTTTTAAGTCTACATATGTGGTGAATTACATTTGTTGATTTGTGTATATTGAACCAACTTTGCTTCCCTGGGATGAATCCTACTTGGTCACAGTATACTATCCTTTTATTGTATTTTTGTATGTGGTATGCCAATATTTTATTAAGGATTTTTGCATCAGTATTTATCAAGGGTATTTGAAGTTCTCTTTCTTTAATGTGTCTTTATCAGGTTTTGGTATCAGGGTGATACTGGCTTCATAGAAAGAGTTCCCTCCTTTTCTATTTAATGGAATAATTTGAGGAGGATTGGTATTAGTTCTTCTTCAAAGGTCTGGTGGTTGACTGAGAATCCATCTGGTTCTGGACTTTTCTTTGTTAGAAGGCTTTTGATGGCTGCTTCAATTTCATTACTAGAAATTGATTTGTTTAAGATTTCTATTTCCTCCTGGTTCAATTTGGGTCGTTCTTATGTCTCTAGGAATTTGTCCGTATCTTCAAGGTTTTCTAGCTTATTGGAGTATAAATTTTCAAAATAGTTTTTGATGATCCTTTGGATTTCAGATGTGTCTGTTGTAATGTTTCCTTCTTCATCCCAGATTTTTAATAATATGAGATTTTTCTCTCTTTTCTTTTCATTAATGTGGCTAATGGTTGTTATCACTGTTTGCTAATGACAGGATTATGTATTTAGAAGATCTAAAAAAACTCCACCATAAGCCTTCTAGAGCTCATAAATGAATTCAGTAAGGTAGCAGCAAACAAAATCAATGTTCACAAATCAATCGTATTCTTTTATTCTAATGATGAATTTGCTGACAAAGAAATGAGGAAAACTATCCCATTCACAATAGCCTAAACAATTCTCAGGAATCAATCTAACAAAAGAGGTGAAGGACCTCTACAATGAAAACTTTAGAACACTAAAAAATTGAAGAAGCCCTCAAAGATGGAAAGACATTACATGTTATTGAATGGGGAGAATTAATATTATCTTTTTTTTTTTAAGAGAGAAACAACTTTATTTAGTTTCTCACATGGCCTTAGTTGTTCCAACAGTTAGTTGTGTACATGGTGCTGGGGTTTGAACCTGGGTCCTTGTGCTTGCCAGGCAAGCGCTGAACCACTGAGCCACCACTCCAGCCCCAAATTAATATTATCAAAATGGTCACATTACCAAAAGTGCTATACAGATTCAATGCCATATGCATCCAAACTCCAATGACATTCTTCATTAGAAAAAGCAATCATGTAATTCATTTGGAAAAATAAGAGACCCAGAAGAGGTAAAGCAATTCTTAGCAAGAAAAATGAAGCTAGAGGCATCACAATACCAGATTCAGGTTATACTAGAGCTATAGTAACAAAACCAATGTGGTACTGATACCAAAACAGACATGAAGAGCAATGGAATAGAATAGAAGACACTGAGACAAATCCACAAAAATGCAGTTACTTCATATTGACAAAAGGGGCCAAAAAACAAAAATTGGAGAAATGACAGTCTCTTTAACAAATGGTTCTGGGAAAATTAGAAATCCACATGTAGTAAAAAGAAACTCAATCTCTCCCACTTTGCAAAAAACTCAACTCAAACTGGATCAATGACCTAGGAATTAGACCAGAAACCCTGCACCTACTAGAAGAAAAGGTAGGCCCAACACTCCAACACATTTGCTCAGGAACTGACTTCCTAACAAGACCCCCAAAGCACAAGAAGTAGAAATAAAAAATTAATAAATGGGAGAGCATCAAATCAAAAAGTTTCCTCACAGCAAAGGAAACATTTAAGAGTTTGAAGAGAGAACCTACAGACTGGAAAAAAAAATCTTTGCCTCCTGCACATCAGATAGAGCATTAATATCCAGGATATACAAAGAACTCAAAAAACTTAACACCAAAAACAAACAATAACAAAAATTAAATAACACAATCAACAAATGGGCAAAAGAACCGAACACATAATTTTCATAAGAAGAAATGCAAATAGGCAACAAATACATGAAAAAATATTCAATATCTCTAGCAATTAGAGAAATGCAAATTAAAACTGTAGTGAGATTTTTACCTCACTCTCATCAAAATGGCAATAATCAAGAATATGAACAATAATATATATAGGTGAGGATGTGGGGAAAAGAGCACATTTATACATTGTTGGTAGAACTGCAAATTGGTAGAAGCACTCTGGAAAGCAGTATAGAAATTCCCCCCCCAAAATACTAGGAATAAATCTACCATTTGACCCAGCTATCCCACTCTTTGGTGTATATCCAAAAGACCTAAAATCAGCTTACTACAGTAGTGCAGCCACATCAATGTTCATAGAAATATAATTCACAATAGTTAAGATATGGAACCAATCAGGTGCCCTTCAACAGATGAATGAATGAAACATGGATCAGTGGTTGTGGTGCTTGCCTGGCAGGTGTGAGGACGTGGGTTTGAATACCAGCATCAGACACACAACAAAGTGTCAGAGTAATGAAAGCCATGTGAAAAACTAAATAAAAACTGATTCTCTCTCCCTCTCTCTCTCTCTCATTGTCCCTCTCTCTGAAAAAAATGTGGCATATATACAATGGAGTACTTGCTCAGCCATAAGGAAGAGTAATATTATGTCATTTGCTGGGAAATGGATGGACCTGGAGGATATCATGCTAACTGAAATAAGCCAGTCTCAAAAAACCAGAGGTTGAATGTTCTCTCTGATATGTGGAAGCTAATCCAAAATAAGGAAAAGAACAGAGGAATAGACAAAGGGGAAAGAAATGAAGGAAGGAGGAATGATATAGGGTAAGTTCATGAATCAGACTTAACTTTCTCATGTTCATATATAAACATATAGTGAATCTTATCAATGTGTATATCAACAACACTAAATAAAAAACTATTAGTAAGTAATGGAAAGATCAGTAGAGTAGATGGCCGAGAAGAGGTGAGGGGAAGTACTAGGGACTGAATTAGAATAAGTTATACAGCATGCTTTTATAAAAATGTCAATGTTTATCCTATTGTCAAGTTTATTTGAAAAGAACAGGGGGTTGGAGGAAGGGAGAGGAAGGGGGAATACAGGAACTGAGTTGAAACAAGGTGCATTCCAAGCTTTCATAACTATGCCAATGTACATTCTATTGTCATGTATATTTTAAAAAACAGGGGATGGGAGAAAGGGAGGAAAAGAGGGAAAACTGGAGACTGAATTAGAACAAGTTAAGCTCCATGCTTTTATAATTAAGTCATTGTATAATCTTATGTCATATATACCTGAAAAAAATGAATTAAATAAATAAAAAGAATCACAGAACAGAGAGAAGGAAACAAGGGGCACTGTGATACGCCATTGTTCTCACTGTTCTTGGGTCTGCCCCACCTCTGAAATTTCAGTTATATGGGGTCATTAGCCATGGTGAGAGGGCATCAGGTAAGTTTCATGTAGATAAAGTCTACTGAGTCAATACTGAGGGCTGTAGGTTTACATATATTTGGTTGAAGAATATGGTTGAGAGTGTTGGTATATAGCCATTGCAGCTTTATGAGAAGACCTGGGGCTGAAGATACCACTATCTTAGTTGCAATCCTCACTTCTCTACTTACTAGTTGCCAGATCTTGTGCATGTTACTTAGCTTTTTGCCTCAGTTGACTCATATGTAAAGAGCAAGTTATATTATTGATTGGATAAGATTTTAACTGCTACAATGTCACTGAGGTAATATAAACAGTGAATGGACAAAAAATGGTAGCTGGTAACTAGTATTAGTTACTAAAGAAATATTTTTAGACCTCTGTCTCCTTTCTGTGATCTTTCATAGTAATACTTTGCAGGAGAGCTGTCTAAAATTGTTCTTCATGTTCCTCATGATCAAGTCTTTTTCCAGACCACTATAATCAGGATTTGGTCCCTTTATTGAGGTCGTCCATGATTTCCACATTGATAAAGTCAGTGAATTCTTTGGGGTTCCTCTCCTTCTTCATTTGAAATGAACTGGACTGATCACCACTTTTTTCTTCAGTGGTCCTTCATAACACTCTCTTCTCCTGGCTATCAGAATACACTGTTCTAGGCTTACCTTGCGTCTTGTTCATTGCTCCTTTGATGAATTTCCTTCCTCTGAATGTTGGGATATACCAAAGCTCAGTCGTGAACTTCTTTTCTTCCTTTTATAATGGCTCTAAGTGGCAGTTCAGCCTAAGCCTTTATTTGCTATTGCTTTGCTACTGATGAGGATGAATCTCCAAAATTATTCCAAATCTCTTCCTTTAACTTTGTGCGGCTTCTTGCTTGCCCTCTTTCTGTAGTTACCTGTTCTCCTGTCCTCATGCCCCATAGTGCACCCATCCCTCTTCTCACCTCAGCTATTGTGAATGGCACTTAATTGAAATTTTGAATCCAACTCTGGCCATTCTCCACCTCACCATAGCCATTCCCAATCCATTTTTCCACACAGCAACTAGAGTGAATTTTCTTTCAAAGTACAATTCAGAACATGCCCTGTCCCTGCTTAAGTCCTCCAGTGGCCTCCTACAGCTCTTAGGATAAAGTCCAACCCTGCTGTGGCTGGGAAAGTTGCTACCTGCTGGGTACTACCTTGGCTTTGAACCTCACCTGTGCTACTTTCCCCTTTCATGACCCTCCAGCCACCATGGCCTTCTCTTGTTCCCAAACAGGCCTAGTTTAGGGCCACTGTACTTCCTTTTCTTTCTTTTTGGAATGTTCTTCTTTTATCATTTAATTCATTTAGTCTCCAGTTCAAATGTCACTTTTTCAAAGGAACTTTACCAGAGGAAACCTACACAGTAACTGTCGATCACTTTTCCCTGCTTTATATTTTTTTCAACATTTATCACTTTCTGGAACTTCTTAATTTTTCACCTGTCTCCCTCACTAGAACAGAGATCACAGTAGAGAAGAAAGCATATCTGTTTTAGAAACCACTCCATTTCCCTCATGTAGAGCAAGGCTTGGTACCAGTGGGTGCTCTAAAGGGCTTTTTCCCCTTGTGCATAAAGGAATGAATGAGTAATGCTAATAACAGTAATGTCTAACTAACATATCATTTGATATTTTATGGTGTCTTTTCAATCCCATTACCAGGTTTCATCCCCATGATAACCTGTAAGGGAGATATTATTGCTATGTTCATTTTAGAATGAACATTTTGTACTTTTTCACCTCTGCACCCAAAAGGGAAAGGAATTGCATTTTTTAAGCCTCCGAAGGAGAAAATAGTCAAGGAACTTTAGTGAAATTATTTAATAGGCTGAGCTAACCATCTGTGAACTTTTGCTTTTTGTTCTTAACCAAATGTTAGAAATTGAACTACACGTGTTTCTATCTTGAACACTATAAACCATTCAGAGAAAATACTCTCTATTATTCCTGGGTCCAGATGCAAGAGGTCCATGGTAGTCAATGCTCTGTAATTAAATGAGATTTCAGGCTGAGCTTCTAATCCCCCGAGACACAGAATGTGCAGCTGTACTAATAACTCCACCGATTATATGGAAAGCCAGTCGAGCCTTATTTCTTTATGTACGCGTGCACACACACACACACACATATGCACATTCCCATTTATATTTTTAAAGCCAACAACAATCTAAACACAAGGTTCTCATTCTATCTTTAAATATGGGAAATAATATTAGATTAAGTTAATGTAATCACATCATGTTCTGTAAATTGAAAACTAATGTAGCCTGTTCCCAACCCCCAGACTGCCTGAGAAATCAGGGTTTGCAGAACATCCAGACCTATACTTTTCCATGATAAAATATATGTACCCACTTAGAATAAGGTGCATAATTTAATATTTTATTGTGTTTGATTTATAAGCTTCCTCAGCCCTTATTAAATTTAAGTTTGCACAATTGAGGAAAGTCCTTAAAGAAAACATATTTTGTGGTTAAAGATGCATCCCACATGTGCTGGGCTAGTAATTGAAAAGTCAGGATACCTCCTGCCTGAGCCTCCGTAGTGGTGCTGAAAGTTCTTTTCCGAATATAGGATGAGAACAATGGTTATTTTTTTTTCATTCACTTTTTAGTGGAAAAACTTATTATTTTTTTAGGTCTGATGTTAAATCAAAATAAATTCTGGGATGAATTTTGATATGCAAAGCCTTGAAGAATTATATCAAACTTTGTGTATTTATTTAGTTATTTTGTACTGGGGATTGAAACCAGTACATGCTGCTACGCTCATGCTCTACTACTGAGCTAAACCCCCAGATCTTATCTCTTTTAGTGTTTTCTCTTTTTTAAAAAAGAATTTGTTGGGGGGGTAGCAAGTATTGAACCTAGGGGTGCTTAACCACTGAGCCACATCTCCAGCCCTAAAGAAAGAAATTTTAAGGGGATTGGGAGAATGTTTCTAATAACTGGCAAGCCATCACTAAATGCACATTAAGAACAGCAATTCCCAAACCAGCTGAGACCTGGACACAACCTCAGATGTCTGCACTTCACAAATATGACTGGAGCAGCAGATATAATCAGGCAGGGATTCAGGTCCTGATGGACGGCTGGCGGGCCCTTTTCTGAAACCTCTTCTGTGCTGAGGACTCTGGCCTCTGAAAAGGATCCAGGCTACAGATCTGACATTGCTGGAGAGTGGAAATATCTTCTCCATTTTTCGAAACAAGCAGTCCTTGCTAATCTTAACCCAACCCCAATGCCTCCTAACCTTGGTGATGTTTTTGCACTCTTTGTCCCTTTTGCTCATGCTGCTTCTACACCTTTGCTGTTGTTAATGATCATATTCTGTCCCAACTCCTATTCCACCCAACTAGGAACAGGAGGCTTTATACTTTGGATCCTCTCTCATATCATGTGGTCTTTTTTTCTTTCTGTCCCCCTACATCTCAATCCCTAACTCTTATTGATCCTTCCTTTGAAACCACTTACTTTTTTATAGTTCCACTGCCCTCTCTGAGATCAGGCCACCTTCATGGCTTGCTTTTGCCATCCCAACAATCTAATTATTTTTCTTGACTCAGGTCTTGGTCCTCTCCCCTTACCTACCTCATTTCTGAATCTGTAGCCAGTGATTTTTCTACAATGCCCATGTGTCTGATAATCTTATTCCCCTGTGTAAAACCTTCAGTATCTTCCCACTGCCCTTGGGATGAAAGGTAAGCTCCTTACCGTGGTTTACAAGGTTCCATCAAAATCTCTCCTTCCTTCCCCTTCTTGCAGAAGGCTCTAGACTCCAAGGATGCTCAGTCTGTGATGCATTCTCCAGTGAAGCCTGGGAGGCTTTTGCCTGCCTCTGGGCCTCATCCTCTGCAATTCCTGCTACTAGCCTTGTCTCTTTACTAGGTTAAATTCCACCCATGCTTTATTTTCAACTTACATGCCACTTCCTCCAGCATACCTTCATCATTCCTTTTCTTGCTCTTTGCTCTCATAGTATTTTGTCCTTCTCTGGCAAAGCACTAAGTCTGACTAAACTTTTTTCCACTGTGCCACCACCCACCCAGATCAGAAGTCTCCCAAGGGCAGAAACTGTATGTACCTTTTCTCTTGTATTTCTTCATTGCCTAACTTAGAGTCTTGCACATGGAAAACCATTGGATAGTATTGAGTAAATACTTATCTTTGTAATATTCCTCACATCTTGACTCTGCCTTCCACTCAGGGGACATTTATTACTTATTTGATGAGTCAGATCCAATTGACACACTGTTTAAACTGATGGAAAACCAAGGTCTGTTGAGACAGAGTAACATAATTGGTTGGCTTAGGAACTATCTGAAGGTTATTTGCTGAAATGGATTTGATTGACTGATCAATGACCTCTGGTCACTAAGATGACCATAATAAATAGACCATGTTATGGTTGTTATAATTCTTTTGCAGATGCTGATGTTTAATCTTTACTTCTGTGTGGCAACTCTATCTATTACCTGAAAATTGGCTGCTATTATATTTGTTAAGAATTAAAAATGAACATAATACCAATTATATGAATAATAACTACTAATAGTAGTTCATATTCTTTGTGTACATCACAATAGTCCTAGGAAGTAATTACTGTTATTATTCTACTTCACAGATGAGGTAACTGAGATAGAGATTAAATAACTTGCTCAAAGTCACACAACTACAGCAGTAGAGATGGGAACTGAACCTTAGAATTATTTTGGAGTCCATGCTTTTAAAAATTATTTTGTATTACTACTACTCTTTGCTTTTGAGATACAAGAATTTATGAGCTATACAAAAGCCTCAGGACTCTTTTGCATGAGCAGCATACATAACACTTAGGAAACAAGGTCAGACTCTTGTCATACCTGCTGGACCTGATTTTAATAAAGCTTTGCAAGCAAGTCATAAGAGAAATGGGAGCAATTTGGAAATAAATTACTTCCATTTTGCTGCAGGATCTCCTATATTCTGTGGCATTTAGGAATTATTCACAGATGTATGTTTACAGTTAAAAATCAACTATACTGTGCTCAATTATATGAGGGGGGAAACTCTAGTAAACAGTTTTTAATTGGATTGAAATTAAGATAAATTTAGGATAATGAAGGAAAATGTCTTTAACAGCAAGATTTATAGACTGTGTGCAAAACTCCCATTGGAAGTGAAAGAAGCCCAGTATTTTGAAATGCAGAATTTACATGCACATAAGGAAAAAAGATTATGTGTACAATCAATTTCCATGTAGTCATGAAATTCTTTTGAAATCATTTAGGGTGTATGTGGGTTACTCAGTATAGAGATATGAGCATTTGCTATTACAAGGTCCTACATTAATTGCTATAGGAGATTGAACATAGTCTGAAATCTAGTTATAGATTATAAATTATTCGAAATCTACTTAGTTATAGAACTTCTCTGTTAAGGGACTGCAAGATGTAGGCAAAAAAATTCATAAGATGAAAGAACTAGGTTACAAAATGTGCTTTTGGAAAAGGTGCTGCTTTGGGTAAGAGGAAGTGAGACCCCAGAAGTGTACATGCTTCTCTTCCTTACAGAAAAGAAAGATATGGGATTTGTCTTTCTCTTCTAATTCTAGGGCTTACATGCAATAAAATATATTTATGTAACATACTATCTATCTGATGCCTTAAAAATAGATTCTGTCCCTACTCTTTTTCACTAGAGCTGCTCTTTACTGAATTGTCTTTCTGCCTGTGCCATATAGATCTATCTGCATTTCCAGAATACATGTGGGATAGGTTTTGAATAATGGTACTAGGAACTACCTTTAAACATCAAATAGATGACTTGGGACAAACCTGATATATTCTAAACCCTTGTACTCAAAGTGCTGTCTGTGGACCAGAAGCATCAGCACACAAGAAAGCTCCTTAGAAATGCAGAATCGTTGGCCCACCTAAGACTGCTGAATCAGAATCATTGTTTTAACAAGACCCAAGTGAATCTGTATTCACTTGACCATTTGGAAGCTTTGGTCTAAATAACGAATCTGTGGCAAGGAGATTTTGCATTTTCGTGTGAATCATGTACTATGACATTCTCTACCTTTCCTCACATCTTTTTCTCTATTTCCTTCCCTAACTCATTTTCTCCAGGTGAACTGGTTTTCACACCATCTAACTAAAATTTGAGCTTTTCTGTCCCTACTGTTTTCCATGAGAGTGCTCTTTATTTGAGTACTTTCCATTTCCCTTTCTGCCTAATCCATATAGAAATATCTGCATTTCCAGAGCATATGATTTCTCATGTCCTCTGCGCAGGTTACCCTCCATATATCACTTGATCCACTTGGTCTTCAGGATTCTGTGAAATCTTCTGTGTCTACTTTTCACTCTACTCCAATTCTTTGTTCACTTTCCTGTAGTGTCATAGTACCTGATATAGTTCTAGATGCTCTAATCACATTGCAATTTAATTATTAACATGCTGTCTTTCAGTACCCTATAACATCTCAAGGGAAAAAATGTTTTGGTTCCTTTTCTAGCCCAACTGCTTATAAAATGTTTGCTGAAGGGATGTTACTTTTGCAAATTAAACATCATGTTTGTGCATTCAGTCAACTAGCCAGTGAAGAAAGTGCTGAGAAGGAGCCAAGTCTTAGATCTCTAAAAAGTTGCCAACAAGTTTTACACACACACACACACACACACACACACACACACACACAATTTAACTCCAAATTAATGATTTGTAGTAAGTGAAATAACTTCTGCAGAAAACGTCCCTGACCAGAGTCAGATGGTCTCACATTTGACAGATACTCTTCAGATGACCCTGAAATGCATCAGGAGTAGAATATAAAGGTAAATTGCAAGGTGACATCCCAGGGTGTATGGGAACCATGACACTGGCTTGTTTTTATGATCTTATATCAAATTGTAACTCTTTTTGCATTGAAATTCTCCATCTGTAATCTATTTATTCCCCATCTATGGACATAGTATAACATCTGATGACTCTTTAGAAAAATGTCTATGTGGTCACTTGTTATGGTTTGAATCTGGAATGTATTCCCAAAAGCTCATATGTTGAAAGCATGGTCCCCATGGTGTCCAATGCAGCAAGGTTTGGGGCAGGGGCCTTTTAGGCAATGAATGGATCATAAGGGGTTTGACCTAATTGATGGATTAATCCATCAAATGCAAATTGATAACTAATGGACTCCTTGGAGGTGGGACATAGTTGGAGGAAGTAGGTCACTGGGGGCATGCCCTGGAAGGATTTATAGTTTCCCTGTCTTGCCTCCTTCATTTTTTCCCAGTTTCCGTGGGCCAAATACTTTCTTCCACCACACCTTTTCACCATGATGTTCTGCCTCACCTCAGACCCAGAGCAATGGAGTTAGTCAACCATTGACCCAGCTCTCTGAAACTATGAGTCAAAATAAATCCTTCTTCCTCTATGTTGTTCTTGTCAGGTATTTTGATTGTAGTGGCAAAAACAAACAAACAAAAAATCCCACAAAAACCACAAAACTTGACTAACACTCCACTGCAGTTTTCAATTTTGGGATACGTGGATCGATGTGCAGGATCAATGCTATTAAGTCTGATTAGGAATTATTGGTCTGTGTTTTTTCTCATTGATGAAAAGATTAGTTGATTTTTACAAAATGTTTTTGCTTTAGGAAAATATGGAAGACACAGCTTGCAGAAAAGGGAGTTTAGAAAAGTAAGCACTAGACTCAACATTTTGTGTGATATTGTTTAGAGACTGTGAAAATTCGATTAACATTAGGGTTCTAGATGTTGGGTTAGTATTTTAAAAGTTCACGAATCTTTGACATCCAAAATTAAGAAAAAAGCAGATAACTGAAAAACATGTGTATGAGCATAAGTTTTAACTGCATGCAAACTGTGGGAAAATATTCAAAAGAAAAGGACACAGAATAAGAAATTATTTAAGATAGCAAAAAGGGAAAGGTAAAAATGGACTCTTTCTGTTGCAGAGAAAATGGTAGATTCAGGTATCTTAAAAAGTTATAGTAATGACTAAAAATGTTAGATACAATATTAAAAAGGAAGTGATTTTAATACATAGCTGAACTGGCAAGACTGTAAAGGAAAATCTTAGAGGAAAGCAGGAATCCAGAGGTGCAGGAGGAGTAGATAGCTGCCTGTGTTCCTAGATTTTAGGATTCCAAAGCACCTGATGAAGGAGGAGTGACAAAGTCAAGGGCACATCTAAAGTGGGACCTAAGATCAGAACTCTACAGTATAAAGCCTGGACCCCTAAAATTGGGTGAACAGTGGGAGGCCCTCTTAGAGGAAGAAAGTGAGTAAACACATTTTTCTATATTCCTGTTTGAGAGAATAAAATACATTTCTAAAATTTTACAAGCAAAATTCTACCCTCCAGTAGATTTAGGAACATAATTGGTATGTACATAATGAGATTTATTTTATATGCGGACCCAGCAGAGGTCCATATGAACTCTGAAGAAGCCCATCTGAAAGACAGGTCTTCAAGAATTACCATTCTGAGAAACCCAGGTTCACACACAAGACTAAAACATATGCCACCTCTAAAAATAAGCCACCTCTAAAAAGTTAGCAGAAATGACAAAGACTAAAGGTATTAAAATTACTGAGTAAATAGGTAGTAATTGTGCAAGATACACTTAAATAAATGAGGGAACATTAAAAGAAAATGAACAAGAATAGACTATTAAAAAGTACCAACCTAACTTTGAAAAACAAACCAAATTTTCTAGAATCTAAAAGCACAATAAGTAATCAGATATGCAATGTAATAAATAGTCTATTAGGAAAAAACTGAAGGGAAAACTCATCAAACAGAAATTCCAACTGAAAAGATGATGAGATTAGCAGTATGAAAAGTATGAGCGACTAGGTGAAGAAATTGTGCTCCAGCATGCACAAGTACGTGGGTTCAAATCCCAGCGCCACATACACTAGGAAGTGTCAGAGCAACAAAAGCCACATGAAGAACTAAATAAAATTGATTTTCTCCCTCTCTCTGTCTCTTTCTCTTTCACACACACACACACACACACACATGTATGCACGCACACACACACACTGTCCCCTTCTCTTTAAAAAAATAAAGACATTTTGAGACCAAAAATGTTTGCCACCAACATTTTACTGAAAAAAAAAAAAACTTCTAGAAAAGACATATCAATAGGAAAAGAAACTCCCAAATAAGAAGAAATGTAAGCATGTTAATAAATCTAAATAAATAAACTGTAAAAAAATAATAATAAATGTTTAACATGTACAGCTTAAGAAAAAATGAGCAATAGTATTTTATGTTTGTGGAGCATTTGTATCATAACAGAAGCATTATAATGTCCTTACATTCCAAAAGTATATGTATTAATTAACTTTGACCTAAGGTAAGTGTTACATCAATATTTACAGAAAATCATTAGAAAAATTGGAAGAGAAGTTACAATTTGCATATTAACAGAAAATTGAAAGTGAAAAAATTTTAAATTAAGGTAGGAAAGAAGCAACGAGATCAGAAAAAGGACAAATCAGCCAAAATGATAAGATCAATAATGACTTGGAGTAAACATATTACAATTCATAATTAAGAGTTCTTAGGTTACGGGGGAGGAAGCAAGGAAAGGGGGAAACACTCGCGAATGATATTGGCCAAATTTTATTGTTGTATCTTGAATATGAAACAAGAAATTCCACCATTATGTACAACTATTGTACATTAATAAAATTGTAGAAAACAATGAAATAAAATTTTAAAAAGAGTAGATAGGTTAGATTCCCTACTTGAAAGATAATGACAAATATATCTAAAAATAACAAGTGGTGATAGGAAGGGAGGAGAAAGGGAAATGTTGGAACTAAGTTAAAGCAAGTTACACTCCAAGCATTTATAAATATGTCACTATATATGCTATAGTCATGTATATAAAAATGTTCTTCATAGGCATAAGAATTATGTCACTATACTTGGGTATTTTAGGAAAAATACAGACCAAGAAAGAGAGGTAAAGGATCAGGGGAACGAGAGGAGGGAGGTAGCAAGGTGCAAAGTGGTGGATATAGACCAAATTTATTGCTGTGTTGTGTGCATCTATGAATACGTAACAACAAATCCCATCATTATGTACAGCTATAATGCACCAATAAAAATAAGAAAAAAAGAAATATAATGACAATCATACTGAATTGAAAAGCAAAATCCAGTTCACTGATGTCTTCCCAAAGGGCACACCTATAATAGAGAGACATTCAACCACAGATGTTGAAAGTTAAAAGATGGAAAAAATATGCTAGGCAAATACTACTAAAGAGAAAGTCAGTGCAATTATGTTCATAGTCGGCATATCAAACCTTAAGGCAAAAGGTGTTGTGGGAGGTAGCCTTCTACTTACTGGTGAATGATTGAATTTCCTGGGAGCCTTGACCATTCTAGATATATTTGGGCTGAGAAACATAAACTAAGTTCACTAAAGGGAAATTTGATAAAACCACAAACACAAATTGCTAAGTTTATCACCACAGTGAAAAATTTAATACATATTTCTATTTCAGTAACTGATAGATAAAAAGACAAAAATGCAAAGAATATAGAAGAAACAATCAACACATTTTACAGAATGAACCTGTATAGAACATTGTGCTTAAAAATTGGCAAATAATACATTTGCCAATGAAGCATGAAGAAATAAGCATGAAGAAAATTGATGAGAGTGCCCATGGGCCAGGACATGGAGGTCTGGTATCATGCACTCCACAGTCTTTGATTGCCTTACAGTTAATTAGGAAAATGAAAGTTTGTAAGTTGAAAACCACCTCAAGTAATTTATGCATCATAGACTATAATAGAAACTAGAAGATAACTTCAAACTGACTACAATGCTAAATATCGGAATTTGTAGAAAAGCTATAGTTGGAGGGAATCACTTTGCTTGAGTGCTTATACTGAGGAAAGCTAAAGACTAATGAGGCAATCATCAAAAAGGAGGACAGCGAAGTCAACCCAAAGAGAATAGGTGAAAGGAAATAGAAGAGTGGAAATTAATGAAATAGATGATGTAGAGCAACAGTGTGAAGGCTTGTTCTCTGATGAAACTTTGGAAACATACAAGGATTTATATTTGCCAGTAATATTTGTCAGCATTAAGAAAAAGAATAGGAGACAGATAATATTAGGAATGAAGGGCTGGAGGTGTAGTTTGGTGGTATATTGCATGCACAAAACTCAATCCCCAGTACCATAGAAAAAAATCATGGTAAGGAAGATATAACCAGGGACAGCGCGTTACAGGTGCTAGAAGAAGCCGTGCAGCATTTGAACTCAGAGCATAGATTTGGGGGTCAGAGAGATGTGACTTTGGATATGAGGTCTGCTGCATTCTGGTAATATAATCTTGATGACTCACTGGAACAATAATGCTGGATTGTAAATATAAAACAAAATAGGAAGTAAATTACTTGGCACATAATAACACAAGAAAAAATTAGCTACAAATGTTATTGTTTTTTATCACTAGCATTTGACCACAGTTTCACTGGGTTTTGATGTAAAATAGGATATCAAGAATAATGTACACAACCAGACAGGTGATGGAGAACATTTCCTGGGGTGACAAACATCGGAAAAGGCAGAAGACTTTAGAGAAAACAATATTATGGCTTTTGAAGCCAAATGGATAGAGATGGAAAAAATAATGCTAAATGAAGTATCCCAATCTCAGAGACTCAAGGACCAAATGTTTTCTCTCTATTTGTGGAAGCTAGAATACAACCGGAAACAGTATGTTTGATGGCTAAGCTAATAATAATCTCTAAATGTATGAATTTTTACACAAATAGGGTGAACCTTGCTTAGAATACCTGGAGGGGTAGGGAGGGGGTAAAAGAGGGGGAGGGATTAGGAAGAATATCTAGGAGATTGGAGGGAGGGAGTATGGGGGAATCAACTCAGAAGGAGATCTCCGACCTCCATGAGAGGTCCATTTAACACAGGAGTTCTTTTGGGGAAAACATAAAACCATGGGGAACCCAAGGGGGGAAAACATGACATGGCATCAGCCTTGGCTAACTATGTAAATATACATTTGTTCTTGATTATTTGCTAATAATTCCCCCTCAATTGTAAGTCCATATTAAACTAATAAAAAAAAAAGGGTTTGTGAGGTTGGAGTGGTAGCTTGGTGGTTATAGTGCTTGCCCAGCATGCACGAGTACTGTGAGTTCAAACCCCAGCAGCATGTATACGACAATGTCTTGGAGCAATGAAAGCTACAAGAAAAACTAAACAAAAATTGTTTCTCTCTCTCTCTCTGTCCCTCTTTCTTAAAAAAAAAATGGGTTTGCAAACACCTTCTTCTCAGCTCTCCATTCCACCCACCAGGCACTCCCCAAACACATCCACTAGTATAAGCCTTTATGCTGCTATGGAAGATTAAATAGTAGCCCAAGGAAGAAGATCAGGCCAGACCACATTTCCATATGAAAGTTCAGAACATTACATTAGCAGACTCCATGCACTGGGGCACAGAGGTGGTTTAAACTCTCCCTCACGCTTCAAACTGAATTGCACCTTCAATATTCTTTCTAGAGGGGAACCTGGCCTTATTTGAGCACTTCTAAAGAAATCTAAAAGCTCAATAGTATTGTGATCATTCACAGGGAAGTTTCTTTAATCCTCTGGCATATAGCTGATTCTAACCAAGTGTTTGATAAATAAGGGCAGCTATGAATCCTTTTGACACCAATCCTTTGACAATCAGAACCTGATATTTTGTGAATATATGTATAACATGTCAAGGTGGAGTATGTCAGCCCTCCCAAAGGGTGTGAGGTTTGGAGTCATGAGGTTCAGAATCATTGTTCCAGTAATCCTATGTTCTTTGACTAATGTCAGCCACCAAAGTGGGTGAACACATTCAAGCTACACAGTCCCCTTAAATACAATCTGGGATCCTGAGGAGTCTAGACAATATGATAATCTCTTTCAAGGGAGTTACTTCCCAGCAACATGGTTCCAGAAGGAGATACAAATGCACAGATCCAGTCCTGGCTACAGTAGTGGGACCCTTGCCCAGTTAAGCTCCATAAAAGGAGGGTGGAACAGCCAGAGGAGCCCAGCCGGCTTCATTTCAAGGCTTCCCTTAGAGCTTTCCTGACCTGGACCACACAGCATCCTCTGCTGCTGCTTCTTCCTCTGAGGGAGGGAGAGCCATGGTCAGAGATTCCCTGTAACAAAACAACACATACGTGGACTGCTCAGGCCCCTGTCATTGTGTAGTCCATTGAGCCCGTGGAGAGCTGAAGCCTGGTGTTTTGGGGGATGGCTGGCAGCTTTGCCCCTGCTGGTCCAGGCAGCCTTTATGGCTGGAGATTGCAGTGCAATGCAAAGGGAGCCATTTGACAGTGTTTGCACCTTATCATTTCCAAAGAATCTCTGCTCTTGAGACAATCAGTGCTCTCAGCTGTCTGTCAAGTTCAAGCACTTTTTTTTTTTTATCTTAAATATATCCGAGTGTTGGGGCTGAGGAAACTAAAGGAAACTGACCACCAGTAATATTATATGTGGATCTCAAGATAGAGCCCAACTCTGTATCGTTCTGCTGCTCTTTCTTAGCCTGTCTATCTGGACACAATAAGCTCTCTCCCCAGGGAACTTGGCTCCTAAAGCACTTCATAATTGCTGGCCTGGAGCTACTGGCCAGTCTCTGATTCCATGAAACCACTGTTTGATGGTGAATCAGTCACTGCCTCCAGGTTACTGTCTCTCTATTCTGCCATGAGCTCAGGGAAACTCCCATTTGGGGGCAATTCATCTTGGCTTTGAACTATATTTTTTTCTAGTATGAGACTAGATAGACACTCCATGACCAAATAGACCCAAAGAGATTGTTGGAGTGGGCACTTAGATGGGATTTTAGTTCTTTATTGAAAATGAGTATATAAAATACATTCTAGGGCTGAGGGTCAGACATAATGACATTTTCCAGTTGTGGAGTACTTGCCTATCATGTACCAGACCCTGGGTTTCATCCCCAGTACTGCAAAATAAAATGAAATAAAACAGGGCTGGAGCAGTGGCACAGCAGTAACAACACTTGCCTGGCATGCATGAGGACCCGGGTTCGAACCCCAGCACCATGTACACAACCAAGTGTCAGAAATGAAAGCCACATGAAAAACTAAATGAAATTGATTCTTTCTTTCTTTCTCTTTAACAAAAGAAATAAAACAAAATACATTCTATACTCTTCACTTGACAAATACACCCTTATAATGACAAAAACAAGAATATGTGTAAAGCAATAGTACACTGTGTCTGAGGGCTGGCAAAATATCAATCAGTTATCTAAATTATTATTGCATATATTTAGCTCTTCTGCCTGTGGCCTAGAGACAAAGTTGAATGAATAATAGGATTTATAAAAATTATGGATTCTGTATTTATTCCATCAAATTAATTTTTCTTGCCTTTATTTCAGCAAAAAATCACTGATTTTGTTATAATCAAGATGTTTACATAATTTCTTTTCAACTCATAGTAGTCACCTGAAGGATTTAAAATTGAGATTATATTTTAAGTTTACACAATTAAGCATATTTGATGAAACCATATAAATTAAATAGAAGAATAAAAATTATTGTGTTTCTAAAAGCTATCTTTTAAAATATCCAAAATCATCTATAACTTTAAAGGTAAAATACAAATTACAGTGTAGATGTCAAAATTTTATTTAGAATATTAATATTTCAAATATTATTTTTGTTTTTTCCATTAGAAAAATATTATGTCCATCAGGTTACTAATATAAAGCATTGTCCATGATACACGTATGATGTATCCATGCAAACTGAAGAACAACATGAAAAGTTGAGGTTACCAAATATTCCTAAGTTACCATTTATAATTCTTCTGAATATTGTGTTAATTTAGTAGCATAGGAATTAAGATGTAGAAGAAGAAAGAAACAGGAGAAAGGACTCTGCATTATTGAGAAGTGATATTTTGTTATAAATGAATTTACTACATTTGCATTATCATAAAGCGGGAATCTGGCAAGCTTGACTTTTTTTTAAAAAGAGAAGGACACAGAGAGAGAAAGAATCAATTTTTATTGAGTTTTTCACATGGCTTTTGTTGCTGACACTTAGCTGTGTACGTGGTGCTGGGGTTTGAACCCGTGTCCTTGTGCATGCTGGGCAAGCACTGTAACCACCAAGCCACCTCTCCAGCCCATTTGACTTCTTTGAACTCAGCACTCTTCCTCTCACACTCTCCACGCTTTCCAGAGCAATATCCTCATAACCCATGACCCTTCTCAACTCCAGGTCTGTTATCTTCACTCTGAAGAAGATGTGGAGGTGCATGTCCCTGGGCCCTGACAACTGTGGCCGTAAGAGAGGGCAGCGTGTGTTATGAATCGTGCTATGCCAGCTCTGAGTGCCGGATCGTGAAGAATACAGGTTTCTTCTGTTCTTTAGTAAAAATGTTGTGTGTGACTGTGGTATGTGGATTCCTCTAAAATACCTCTTTCCCAGGTCTACAAAAGTACTGCAAATATCAGACATAATCCCATTTTCCAGGACCCTCTACTCTAACATATTTTATTCCTGTTATTTTTATACCTTGTTTTCACATCTGAGAGTATGCCTTATATGTAATACAAGCTTGTATCTTGCTTTGTTGATAAAGTTATCAGTGAATGGAGATCTTGGATGACTTCCCACTGTCAGATAGGCATTCACTCACAGAACAGCATTCCTTGAATATTTTAAGGGGACATGTTGCCCAGGCATGGAAGTTCACACTATTGGCATTGGGGGAATCACGTTCTCATTATGGAGAGCATAGCAGAAATTAAACACAAAGCAGCAGGGGCTGGAGTGGTGGCTCAGCGGTTCTGGTGCTTGCCTGGCATGCACAGGGGTGCGGGTTTGGGCCCCAGCCCCAAGAACACGGCAGGGTGTCGGAGCAATCAAAGCCAAGTGAAAACTAAATGAAGAGTTGATTCCCCACCCCCCTCTCTCTCACAGTCCCTCTCTCTTAAAAAAAGAAAAAGCATACAACATAAATCAGCAACCAAAGCAACCAAACACATAAAAATCCAGAAATATACCCAGGGCTTAATGTTAGATAATCTGAGTAGAAGCATTTCAAAGACGTGTGAGAATTATTGTGGTCATGGGGAATTGCTTGGCTTTGTTCTCAGTAAAGAGATGACTCACTCTAAGTGGAAAGAATTAATTCTGTGGCTATTGAAGGGGGTTGTCTGTTCAGCCTAATCGTCTATTCCTCTTAGGCACAAGTTGACAATAGAAAGCTGGATGTCTTAGACATAAATGGGCCTAGAAACTAACTTAGTTAGTTTTCTTTGTGTTGGTAAGAGGAGCCACCATTTACTGGGGATATCATGGTCTAAAACAAATGCTTTATGTTCATTATTTCCTTTAAAATTTGAAGATAATTTTTTTTTACAGAGAGAAGGACAGTGAGAGAGAGTGAGAGAGTGAGACAGAGAGACAGAATCAATTTTTATTGAGTTTTTCTCATGACTTTTGTTGCCCTGACACTTAGTTGTGCATGTGGGTGCTGGGGTTCGAACCCGTCTACTTGAGCATGCTGGGCAAGCACCATAACCACTAAGCCACCACTCCAGCCCCCTGAAGATAAAATTTAATTATTTATTTAATTATTACATTTCATCAATAATCCCATGAGAAGATCTAGCTTACTTCCACTTTTTTCTTCCATCTTGGGGATTGATTCAGGTCCTGGTGCATGCAAATAAACGGCTTTGCCACTGAACCACATCCCCAACACTACTTCCACTTTCAAAAAGGGAAAACTGAAGATTGGTGAGGTTTAGAAACTGGCCTTAGGGGCCTGGAGCAGTGGGTTGGTGGTTACGGCGCTTGCCTGGCATGCGTGAGACGTGGATTCAAATCCCAGCACCACGTACACAACAAAGAGTTGGAGCAACAACAGCCACATGAAAAACTAAATAAAATTGATTCTCTCTTTCTCTCACTGTCCCTCTCTCTTTAAAGAAAGAAAGAAAGAAAGAAAGAAAGAAAGAAAGAAAGAAAGAAAGAAAGAAAGAAACTGGCTTTAGTTTTATGGGTAAGAACTGGGAGCATATACCTGTTTTTAGTGATGCTGCTACTGCTATCCAATAGGAAATTAAAACAGGTAAAACTCTGTTCCTTATCACTGCAGGAGTGGAGTGACTCTTCTATTGCCGGGTTAG
>PVKS010020978.1:17846-36020 GCA_004027875.1 Aplodontia rufa | reverse complement strand
TTCAATGAAAAACCCAATAACATAGGGGTAAAGTAGGGGAAACATGGGAATAGGGAGAAGCCAAAAGGGGGAGACCATGAACTGACATTGGCCTTGACTTGCTTTGTCAATATTCATGTGTTCATGAATGCATAACAGTGATTCCCTTCAAAACATAACACTATGTTGAACAAAAAAAAATCAGGAGAGAGCACATATAAATAAACTTACACACCACCTGAAATCCCAACAAAAGGAGAAAGAATCCAGTCCCAAATCCAATAGAAGGCAGGAAATAACCAAGATCAGAACTGAAATCAATGAAATTGAGAACAACTACAATAACCACAACAAAACAGTGCAAAGAATCACCAAAATAAAGACTTGGTTCTTCAAAAAACAAATAAATAAAACTGAAGAATCCACTAGCCAATTTCACCAAAAGGAACAATGAAGTGAAGCAAATCAAAAAAATCAGAAATGAAAATGGAGTCATCACCACTGACAAACAAAGTCTAGAGGATTATCAGAACTTATTTCAAAAAACTATACTCTTCCAAGTTAGATAATCTGGAAGACAAGAACAAATACTTATCCACATATGATATTCCCAAATTTACACAAGAGGACACTGAAAATCTAAACCAACAAATCTCAGGTAGTGAAATTGAAATAGTAATCAAAGGCCTTCCTAAAAGAAAAAAAAAAAGCCCAGGATCTGATAGAGTCTCAGAAGAGTTCTACTAGACTTTTACAGAAGAATTAACACCTCTCTTTAGCAAGCTATTCCTTGAAATTTAAAGGGATAGAACCCTCCCACATACTTTATATGAGGCGACCATAACCCTGATACCAAAACACAGAAAGACACATCAAGAAAAGAAAACTACAGACCTATTTCCCTGATGAACATAGACACAAAAATCCTTAATAAATTTCTAGCAAACCACATTAAAAAAAACCATCAAAAAGATAATACATCATGAGCAAGTGGGCTTCAATCCAGGAAGGTGGGGTTGGTTCAACATATGCAAATCAATAAACATGATTCACCACTTAAATTGAATTAAAGAGAAAAACCACACGGTCATCTCAATAGATGCAGAAAAGGCCTTTGATAAAATCCAATACCCATTTATGCTCAAAACTCTGGAGAAGGTAGGGATCAACGGATATTGCTTTAATTTTATAAGGGTCATATACGACAAACCAATAGCCAACATTATACTTAATGGAGAAAGACTAAAACCATTCCAACTAAATTGGGGTATAAGACAAGGCTGTCCACTCTCACCACTCTTATTCAGTGCAGTCCTCAAACTCCTAACCAGAGCTATTAGAGAAGAGAAGGAAATCAAAAGGAATATTTAAAAAACTGGTAATGGTTAGTGTCACAGTTATGTAGATGTCCTCATATTAACTTAGTTTAACCTTGAAACCAGAATTTAGAATCCATAGTATATGACAAAATAATCACAGATCTATATGGTTAATAGTACAAGTAAAACTCAAAAGACAGCTTTAAATTTTATACATTTAGGGAACAGTGTTAATCAGAAATAGACTTAGTCAAGGCAGACAAAAATAAGTTAGGTCTTTAAGTGGCCATGTGGCTTTTCATGTCAGATACAGCATATAAAAGAGCACATATTTTTTAGCTAATTAGTAAACTTTCTTAAATTTTTATTTTACATAATTTTAAAGAACACCTAGACATGACACATACAAATATGGTTTTTTAGATGTGTGTGTATATATATGTATATATATATGATCACATATATTTAGTATGTCAATTAAATTATAATATCCTGAAATAACAATTTTTAATTTAATCAGTTATGAAGTAATCATTGGAAAGATTTAAAAACAGATATAAACCTTAATTTCTTTAAGATTATTTCCCTATGTAGTAGAAGCTAACAGACATAAGGAATTGTGTTGCAGACAAGATCAAATCAATGTTTTAGGAAACTTTTTATCTGAACATATAGAGAATTTGATTTTAATTTATAGCAGAACACTTATATTGGACCCTAAGAGAAACCTTAAGTAATTTTAATTGCTTGTGCTAATTAGCAAACAATTACACATAGGCTTTTGAGATAAATATCTTCGGCATTTTACTCAGACATTCTATAACTTGCTTATCTTACCATATAAAGTAATCCTCATAACAAGTTTAAATACTTTGTTATTAATAAATTAAAATACTTTATGTTATTTATAATACTTTAATTGAAACAGCTGAAACCTTTTGTACTCTCTATATATTGAGTAATATTTGTTAGAATTTTAACTTTTAATAATTATGCTTTTAGTGAAGACTCAGAATCAAAGCAACCTTAAATACTTTTGTATTTATCAATTTATAAAAGCACATTTAATAAACCCAAATATGCTACTTTATAGAGTTTAACAAGTCAAGAGTCTTTGAATTCATATTTAGCAGTTGATGTCTCAGCAAATTAATCAGATGCCTTGGCAAATTAATCAGATGTCTCCTCTAACAAACATATTTATTGATTAATTTTATTTATGTTGTCTAATTTACTTTTAGATTATTATTACTATTAATTTAATTTTAGATTATCCATGAAAATCAAGATATCAGTCATAGTTTACAGTGTAAGTCATCCTTTTCATGTTGAAGAAAAATTCTAGAAGCACTGGAAATTGATTTTTAAACATTTTATAAAAACCAACACTTCAGTGGGGTAGCTAGTGGCAGTGGTCCATTTTATATTTTGAATATAGATCTTGCTGTTGTTTTGCCATGGAGGCTTAGTTTTAAAATGGTCATTTTTTCTCTTTTTCCTTAGGCACCTGAATCAAGGAAAACTTTTAGTAAAATGGCCATATGTGGAATAGCAATTTTAAAGTCACTTTTACCATTTTAGATTAACCCTTTTTGTTAAAGTTTTATTTAAATCTTGTGAACTAAAAGGCATTTAAACCCATTTATTAAATTTATGAGTACTCATTTATGTATAAGTCAATTGTTGTACATACAACACGAAACAGATTTTGTAGCTTTTTAACAGGTTTTGTATGTCCACTGGTAGGAGAATGTTATGGGCCAGGTTATATGGACAACGACCAAAAAGACTCCATTTTTATCCCGAGACTCCATGCCATGTAAGAGATACTACTCCCATGGGAAAACCCCACCTCTGTGCCCACCAGCAATTACTTAGAACAGCATGCTGACAACTATAAAATGGTATAACTGTTACATCAATTCTTGTATTGTTCAATGTCGCCACAAAGGTTCTTTTATAAACTTTAGATCTCATGATTTTTGCTTATGGTTTAGAATCATACTAATCATCAGTTATAATGAATGCACTAACAGGCTTCACTTATGGTTTTTACCTATAAAAGACTTGCTCTAACTCTTAGAGGAAGTCAATGGGTGTAAACTTGCCGTCTGCCCTCAGCCCACCAACTGGTGAAATAAAGCTCCATCTCCTGCTTTAAGTTTGACTCAGTGCTTTATTGTCATCTTACCCATAACATAAATAGATGTTTCTATTAGATTTAAAACTTTAGAAATTAAAATGGAGCCTATTATAGGTTTTTATATTTAACGTACGTCTCTTGGAATTGCAAGTTAGCACTTGTTCAGACTCTGAAGCACAAAGCCATGGGGCCACAAATAGCTTCATAATCGTTTACTCATAAACTCAAGACTTGAAAACATTCTTTTCCCACCTTGGGAACCCCTGATACTGATGGCCATTTTAATTCAGAGAGTATGCAACTTTTGCCAGGTGAACTTTATCCCACAGTCACTATTAAAATATTTCTTAAAGTTTTCTAACATGTACTCTTAAGGAGTTAAGAGTGCTTTATGCTGTGTGCTTCCCGTGTTCTATTTGCATTGATGTCACACATTCACTCATTTTTATACAGACATGGTAAAACAAAATTTCTATACCGCCCTCATTCCCAAAATTCTAAAACCAAAGGAGTTAGTTTCCTCTCTTCTTTCTGACCCCAAAGACTACTCAGGCGACTCCTTGGGTCCCTTTCAGGTCCAGCTCCTCTTGGAGATTGCTCAGGCCTGCTTAGGCCTCTATGGGGAAGTCATGTAGGCTACCATTAGTGGACACACATCCTATCTGTTCAGTTGGGCAGTGCTCCAAGTTCCTTATTCCTGGTTCTTGCACTTTGTGGGTTCTATTGTGCTTTGAGACTGCCACTCTGGGGCACCAGATGAGTTGTCCACCCCTGTGGGCAAAGTTGCCTGTGGTGCACCAAGAGAAAGATCCATCCTCCAGCACCCCAGTGAAGTCAGACCACAGACACAAGGGAGGAGAAAGCCATTCTTACCTTCTCAGTCCCATCTGGGGTGCCAAATGTTGCAGGGACAGATGTGCATACACCTGGGGAGTTCCGGGAAGCAGTTTTGTTCAAAGCTGTACATCTTGGTCTAGGGAGCATGGGTGTCTCAAATCATGGACTCTGAGTTTGAAAACTCTTAGTTTTATACTCGGTGGGAAGTTATGTAGAATTTAATTTTTTTTTTCTATTTTGACAAGCCAAACAGCAGTTTCACAAGTTTTTACAGAAATAACAACTTCTGCATAAGGTGTTCTATCTGGTGTAAAGGCTCATCCCATAACTTTTGTGAGTTAGATAAGCACAGCTCAGAGCTTTGCTGTCCTAGAGGAAGTCACAAACCACAGCCAACCTTTGTTCAAGCTAACTTCTATGCAAGTCAGCCTCTGTGTAGCTATGCAGACACCTTGGCAGAGATTTTGCTGACAGAGGCCAGTTAAGCCAGTTTAAAGTTACACTGTCACCATAATTCGCGGTAGGGTCCTGAAACCCTTTCCCCAGCATTCTTCAGTGGTTCACTGGAACTTCTTCTGCCTCCACCAGTCCTTAGAGGCCAAATGTAATAGCTCTTAGAGGCCAAGTTGCCAAGGCTACCCCAATGGCTAGGGAGGACCCTTAAAGGCCACTTCCCTAGAGGTTGCCCCCCAAATTCCCTCTAGAGGCCTGTCACCTAAAGCTCTTTCCCCTACAGGTCCTTGCCCTAGAGACCACTCCCGAGAGGCTCTTTCCCTAGACTTCCCTCCCCTATAGGTTCCAGCCTAGAGTTCCCTCCCCTATAGGTTCCAGTCTAGAGGCTCCTCCCCTAGATATCCCTCCTCTAGAGGTCCTTTCCCTTGAGGTCCCAGCCTAGAGGTACCACCCCTAGAGGTTCCTCTTTAGAGTCTCACTCCCACCATTGACTGCTTAGGCTAAATTGTAGATGCCCTGTTGTGGCTGGTACTATTGGAAGACAAAAGAGAGTTGAATTCATGTTTCATTTTTGGTTTATACAGATATTATTAGTAAAACTGAAGTGGCCAGAGAGGGCTTCAATTCTTACATACTGGGGTCTTTGCATAAAGATTTGTTCCCTAACTTATGCACCAACAAAGTGAAAACTGACAGGAATTTACACTCGTAAGAAATAGCTGTGTCCCAACCAGTCAGGGCATTGGAATAAGGTACCACGCTGGAGCCAGCCCAGCATCCTGGCTCCACTTTCTGAACATTGCTTCCTTTTTCTGTCCATGAATGCTTTTCAAGACACCTCACAACCAGGGATCTTCCTGTGTCTGCTCTGGTCATGAGGATGACACAATTTGCAATTTTTTTTTCTTTTCTTTTTCCGAGAGAGAGAAAGGGTCTATTTTATTTTTGCTTTTTCAGCACTTAGTTGTGTATGTGGTGCCTGGGTCCTCCTGCATGCCAAGCAAGCACTTTACCACTGAGTCACTTCTCCAGCCCCTTAAGTTTTCTTTAAATATTAATTCAAAGTTGACAACTTGCTTCCTAAAATTAATAAATACCAGAGAGAATAAGACACTTATTCTTATAAAGAAAAACAGGAGGTGTTGTTCTATCAGAAATTAGTAACACCATAAAACCTTTGGATGATACCAGCCTATCAACACAGAATCA
Source organism: Aplodontia rufa (assembly GCA_004027875.1). NCBI lineage: Eukaryota > Metazoa > Chordata > Mammalia > Rodentia > Aplodontiidae > Aplodontia > Aplodontia rufa. The sequence continues at coordinate 30,080 of PVKS010020978.1, read as the reverse complement.
GGAGAATGAGCCAGAGAACTGAAAGTGGGCTCGGGAGATTACACTTACTGGGATCCCTGATGTGACAAAATGGGCCCTTCACAGAATGAGGGAGGGACAGCCTTTTTAAAGTACTCTTCTATGTCAAATTGTCTGTAATTCCAGCAAATTGGGAGGTGGAGGCAGGAGCATCTCAAGTTCAAAGCCAGTCTCAGCAATTTAGCGAGATCCTGAGTAACTTAGCAAGACCCTGGGGATGTGGTTCAGTGGTTAAGCGCCCCTGGGTTCAGTTCTCAGTAATAATAATGATGATGATAACAATAATGACTGTAGATCCTGATTTTAGTCCACTGGGGAAGCTATGACAAAATACCTTAGACTGGGAATCTATGAACCACAGACATGTATTGCTCTCAGGTCTGCAGACTGCAAGGTCCAAGATCAGGGTGCTGGCAATTCAGTGGTTGAGGCTTATTCTCTGCTCCAAAGCCCATAGCACCTTCTGTCCTCTGGTGACAGATGCTCAAACACTCTGGAGGACACCAATGTCCTTCATGAGGGAAAGCCCATAGGTCCTAATTAGGAGTGTGCTGGACAAGCAGATGTGGTGTCCATGCAGGTGATTTTCAAAGCACTATGCTGAGAGAAAGGGCCCTTACCTAAGAGCACATGCCACTCCTGATATGCACAGTTCCATGATGGCTACATTAACCTGTGGTGGACAAAACCCACTGTGGTTTCCCCCAGGCCTGGGGGGCACTAACTGTCAAGGAGTGCGAGGTGCTCTTGAGCATGCTAGTGCTGTGTAGCTTATGGGAACCCAGGAGCTCAGGCTGATTGCAGCTCGGGGACACTCACACCATGAATTTCATTGCACCTAGATTTTATATAAAAATTAACTCTAAACAAACACTGAATTCTATGATACGAATGCCGAATTACTGATGTGTACCGATGTGTATGATTCACCTTAACATGCATGAAGCGTAAGGTGGGTTTACGGATGTACAGGAATCCTGTCTGGTTGATGGGTTTACCTCTGTGGCTGTACAAATCCCACAGACCTAGCAACTTTCAGACTCAAATGCTTCCTAGAAGACAAGGAAGGCAAGTTTTTCTCCTATTTTCAGGAGTCTTTTTCCTACAGAGAGGAAACTAGCCACCACAGAATAAAATTGCGAGTATCGCTTTGTTACCAAACCCAGATTCAGAAGTTCATCCCATGGAAAAACCTATGTCTATGAAGCAAGTATTGGGAAGAAAGACCACCACAACTGAATGGAGAACTGATCTCTACCCACTGTCGCACAGAAAATTGGAGGTCCCCTCAGACACATCCTAATTCTGTTCTCAATCCACTCCAAGAAATGAAGAGCCCCCAAGATTAAAGATGGCTTAAATTATAAAGCCTTTATTTTTACAAACCAGAGCAACACGAGGCAAGTACTTTTCCAGGCTAGATGATGTGGAAGGCTGAAAACAATCATTACAATTTCATTGTAATCCCAACAACTTGGGGATTGAGGCCTGAGAACTGAGTCCACAAGTTCAATGCCAGCCTGGGCAACACAGCAAGACACAGTCTCAAAAAAGAAAAAAACAAATTTAACATAAGCAAACAATGTTCATGAAGTAAACCTCTGTAAGCCACCAGCACAACACAGTTCAGGTACTCTTGGCTAAAGATGGGCTACATCCACACCGATACTGTCAGACAGGAGGGAATAAAAACCCTCTGAATTCGGATGTCCCCTGGCTTATCCTGGGCATTGGAAAGAGTACAAGTCCTGCTGTCCCTCAAGTTGTAGGATGTCTAAAACTTGGAGAAGCTGAAATGGATTCAGTCATAGGTACTGACAGCAATACAACTATCAAATAACTTGAGGTGGTCAGAAAGTGCAACACAGCTCTTGAAAGCTTCCTGCATACTTGGCACTCACAAGGTATCTCTGCCATGTTACTATTCACATATGAAGTTTAACATCTCATCAATGAATCTTGCTATGTTGACAGCATGGCTAAAGCCTCCTTGCAGTATGAATTTTTTGGTGCCGAATGAGGTGGGAGCTTAAGCTGTAAGCCTTTCCACATTCAACGCACTCATATGGCCTTTCTCCTGTGTGAACTTTCTGATGCCGAACAAGGTGGGAGGTTCTGATAAAGTCTTTCCCACATTTGCTGCACACAAAAGGCCTTTCACCTGTATGAACCCTCTGGTGTGCAATAAAGTCAGAGCTTCGACTAAAGAATTTCCCACATTCAGCGCACTCAAAAGGCTTTGTCTCAGTGTGAATTCTCTGATGTTTAATGAGGGTGTATTTGTGGCCAAAGGACTTCCCACAATCACTGCAACTGTAAGGATTTTCTCCAGTGTGTATACTTTCATGCTGAACGAGTGTGGATTTGTGTCTGAAGACTTTCCCACAATCATTGCATTTATAAGGCCTTGCTCCATTGTGCACTCTCTGGTGTACAATTAGGTTGGAGTGATGGCTAAAGTATTTTCCACATTCACCACACTTATAAGGCATTTCTCCTGTGTGGATTCTTGTGTGCTGAGTAAGGTTGTCTTTTCGACTGAAGGCTTTTCCACATTCACTGCATTCATAAGGTCTTTCTCCAGTGTGGATCCTCTGGTGCTGGACAAGTGTAGCTTTGCGGCTAAAGGCTTTCCCACACTCACTGCATTTGTAAGGCTTTTCCCCACTATGGATCCTCTGGTGCTGGACAAGTGTATCTTTGCGACTGAAAGCTTTTCCACATTCACTGCACTTGTAATGCATTTGTCCAACATGCACAGTCTCCCTGCTTGCAGTTCTCTGAGATGTCTTTGTTTTGCTACGAGTGAACTTTTGCTGGCGACGGCCCAAACTAGTCTGGAAGTTCTTCTGTTCCACCTCACATGTAAAGGTCTTCTCTGACAAGTGAGGTTCCTCACAAACTCTGTAGTTCTTCACCAATGAAGTCTTGCCTTCATCTGTTTGTGAAGGTTTCTCTACATTGTAACACTTCAAGTTCTGCTTAAAGTTTGCACTGAACCAGAATTGTCTTCCACATGCCCTACATGTATAAGTATTAAGTCCACGGTGTGTTCCCTTGAAGTGCAAAATATCTTTCAAGATGGGGCCACATATATCACATGGGTGAGCTGTCTGGGTGGAGGGACCTGCTGTGCAAGTACTACTATGCAAAACTCCTACAGAAATGTTCTGTTCAGAAGGCACCTCTTCATCCTTCACTCTGTGCCAACAACCTAAAGGCAGAAAAAACACTGTTGACATAAAAGATGATTTTGGTGGGAGGGGTAACCCATCACAAATGTGTCTCTAGTATACTCAGGGTTAAATCTACGGGACTGTTGGCGGGATGGGGCTAGGACTGGGTTGCAAGTCTGCTGTGTAGGAACATAAGGGTAAGAGAATGGAGAAGGCCTCACAAGTGGTAAAGACACTATGATGAAGCACAGGGAGAAAACAAAGGCAGTCTACAACCTCATCCTCTGCAAATGACTTTCAGCAGGGTCTTGACTGGTTGTTGGTGACATGGGAACACTATGCAGAAATGCATGTCTAGGCCTCGGAAATCCAATTAAAAACAAAAGGATAGGTGTTCAAGGACTATTTAAGAATATGTGCCCATCTGAGGACATTCACCTACTCTGATACTGGAAGGTACTACAGAGGGAGTGATTGAAAACTGTTAGAGTAGAGGGTTCTACTAGAGGATGGCCCTGGACCTGAAATAAGCATAGAAATGAAAAAGTGTCCAGAATAGGGAAGCAAGATTGAAATGAGACATGGCCTCTGGCTTTGAAATCAAACCATGATGGGTCCAAGGCAAATTTCTGGTACCGACTGAACACAGCACTGAAGTCATGCCCTCCTCAGTTCTCACCACCAGGGGCTGTCCAAGCCTCTCCTGCTGTGGCTAGCGTCATGCCCTCTCAGTTGGGCACCTAGGGTTCTCTCCCTCATTACAGTCAGCATTCACAAAGGATCTGGAAGACAGAAGTCATTGGGGAAAGATGGGACAGGGAAGTGAAAGCACTGGCCCAGAGTAACCAACCCATGCGAGGCCACAAGAAACATGACACAATGAAAATGGTCTTGCAGGAACTGCCCAGTAGGCTCCACAAATGGCAACCATGCCAACCTCAAATTTATGACAGCTAGACCCATGGAAATGTCAATCAGAGGTGGCAAAACCTGCAGCCCAGGTATGTCAAGACAGACTCTCACCAAAGAGTGGGTGGATCCACTGCGCTGCCTTCAAGACCCCTGACCCCCAAACCCCACCTGGAAAAGCTTTAGGGAAGGAGTCAGGGAGCACAGGAAGTGTTGGTGACAATACTCACGGGCTAAGCGCTCAGAACCTTGCGAGGGGCTCAGGGAAAGGAGCAGTGCCTGCAGTCCAGCTATGGGGAAGGAGCTCAGACCAGAACACTGGGATAAACGGGGCCTTAGGCAGGGTGCCCGAGAGTGCAGAGGCCTTGCATGGGCACAGCAGCCTCTGCGCCTCCCCCTGGGGAAGCGCACGACGCAGGCTGCGGGCCCTGCGGGGGCCCTGGGCCTCTAGGAACCATCTGTGCTCGCGCAGTTCTACCTCTCGGCTCCAGTGCCGATTCCAACACCGCACGCCAGACACCCGGCGCGGCTCCCTGCGTTCCGCATTCGACGCACCGGGAAACCTTCGACGCGCTGCGCGGACCCAGCGCTCGCTCACCCTCTAAGGACCGCGCCCCGGGGACGTCGCGTCTTCTCGCCCCGGTGGGGAGCGCTGCCCGTCGCTGAGTCACACTCCACCCGAGGGCCGGCTCCTCAAGCAGGGTTCGCGGGCCGGAACTCCGGATCGGCGTCCTCTCACGGCCTCCCCGCGCCCAACGGTTCCGCCCCAGACCCCACAAAATGTCCGCCGTGAGAAAGATGCCGGAAGTCCTGCCCACACGCAGCACGCACGCGCGGAAGCGTCCTTGACGCGCCGCCGCCGCGGCGTCTCCTGGGTAATGTAGTCCTCAGGGAGTTGTGGGCGCAAGGGACCGTGTGCGGGGCGGGGCCTCGCTGCTCTTAAAGGGCTCTTAAAGGGCTCGCAGCCCTAGAGCCCTAGTGCTTGGGGCTGAGATCCGGGAAATGTAGGGAAGCAAATTCCCCAAATGGCTGCACCACATCTCGTGTAACTCGGAGTCCACTCTTAATCCTTCTGTGTTTCTGTGAAAATACGCGAAGAGGAACGCTTTAAGTCATTTTTATAAGCTCCACGGGTGAGAGAATGATCTCCAGACCGCGGCTGGGGGCGGCGGAGCTGCCAAGTGGACTGAAGTGCAGCTTTTCCCCGGGCTTCCTCATAAAGAACCCCGACGAGGGCGGGACCAGTGGTGCGGGGGCGTAGGGCGGGCGGCCTTTTCTCCTGCGGAGTCAGGAAGGGGTCCAGCCAGGGGGGCAGCATTTACTCAGCTATTTCCCAGCTGGAGATACTCGCGCTTCCGTTTAGGAAAACACCAGGCATCTTGGGAAAGGAACACTGGTGGAGGCCTCCGTGCCCTAGGTGCGGAGATGACACCTGCACCAGGAAGTGCAGGTGGAGAACCGCAGGCGCTCATTCCTGTGCTGGGAGGTGATTCTCCTCTCTCCTGCAATTACAGGGACAGTGTTTGAATTGAGCATTGAGATTATTTAAGGGGGAGAGAAAGGGATTTGTGAATTGTTTGAACTGCTGCAAGTTAATCTTAATTCTGTAGCTTTCACAGAAACGTACAGAAATGCCTCTGGTCAAATGAATCTGTGATGGGTGAGATCAGTTAAAATGTCAGCAAAGTTTGAGCAGGAGACAATGAAGTCTGGGAAGTGAGAGACAAGCAGAGCACAGTGCTGCACTGGACCTTTGCCCACAGCAGGATTTAGTTTCCAAAATATAATTTCTTTTTGTTATTGAAACACTTGAGTAATAACTGCTTGGAGGGAGAATTAGAGCCTTTAGGAAGCATTGCCAGGATGGCGAAGACAAATGGGGTGCTGCAGTGGGTGCTTATTCACAGCTCCAAGACATGTTCAGTGGAAACCACGGCATTTCAGGCAGGCGTCCATGCATGGAACAAACCTGAAAACAAAGACCCAGCCATCAAGGAGTTGACTCTATTCAAGGAGGGCAGAAGAGGAAATATGAAACAAAGTGCTAGTTATATGTAATGTTAGAAGGTGGCAGCACAGTGGAAAAGAGGAGATGAAAGCCGTTTGGAGATGTCCTCTCCAAACTCCAAACTCAGCCAAAAGAGCTGAGTTATGGCTGATAAAGGTGCCTAGATGTGTAGAGGTCAAATCCATCCAAACAAAAATGTTCTGGAAAAAAGAGGCACAGCATAGCCATGCAGGACCACAGGAGTGAGGGAGATGTAAAAGGGTGTAGGCAGCCAGGACAAGATGGTGATTGAGGAAGTTAGAGGCAGGGCCAAACCAAAGGAGCATGGAGGGGATCTTCCAATGAAGGCAACTTCCTGGTTGACCAAAGGGCTCATGGACACAGTGGGAGACCCAATTAGACGAGTCTGTACTCGTGCTCCTAAGCCAGGTACCCAATAGAGAAACTAAAACAGACATGTGGATGTGGGGATGAGGAGAGTGGGACAGGGGAGGAGGAAAGGAGGAAATTCCAGGGACTATAAAAAGAACAAACCCAATCTTCCCCACTAGAATCCTGGCTCCAGGGCCCCTTCTCTTCAGAGAAGTTTGTTACTGTTGCTTTTGCAATAAATCTATTTGCTTGTAAGTTCGTGTCCCGTTCTTCAATTCTTTGCTGAATGGAGACAACAAACCCAAGACCCCTATAGTTTCAGGAGTAACATCAGATTTTGATCAGGAGGAAAAGCAGGAGCAAGTGAAAAGCTGAGGCTAGAACCTTTACCATTTCCACAGGAAAGGCAATGCAGAACAAAGCAGACAGCTGAGGATTAGCTAGTTTGAATGAGTCCAGTGGGCAGTGGGCTTTGGATTATTGCAACTGACTCTAGTTGCCTGAGACCTGGTCCTGGGTTGATGTGGGCAATGGCAGTTATTGGGATGGTGTGTAAGACTGAAAGTGGGTGGTGGGCTTGCCTATGAGAGGTAAGCCCGTGTAGCTTATTTACTGTATCTAGGAATTAGCTAGCTCTAGGAGGGCAGTCTCTCCCCAGCCAGGAAGATATTTAAAATGTGAAAAGAATCATAAAATACAGAAAATGAAATAAAGAACATGGTAGCTACATAGGTCTCCTTAATGACAATGGTAGCTAAGTAAGCAGTTGAAGGATAAGGGCCCTCAGACCACCACATGAACATAAACACAATATTCATGTAACAAATGTTTCTGGACATTATGGCATTGTATGTCAGTTTTTGTTGCTGTGACCAAATACCTGACATAAACAACAGAGGAGGAAAGGTTTATTTAGCCCATAGTTTCAAAGGTGATGGCCCACAGCTGGTTGGCTCCATTGCTTTGGGTAGAGGGTGAGATAGAACATCATGGCAGAAAGGAGGAAAGCAACTCACCTGAAGGCGGCCAGGAAGGAGGAAGACTGTAAGTAAATAACCCAGGAATGTTCCTGGGGACAGAAGTAGAGAGAACAATTGTGAAATGAGAGTAATTAAGGAATGGTTGTGAGACATCATAACTCATTCCTCCATTTATGCATGCTCGAAAACGCCCATTACAAAAGGTAAGACTAATGTGTTGAAGATGAGGTCGTGGTCAGGGCTAATAGCTGTGGATCCCTGTAGCCTTTCTGTGCTGCCCACAAGAAGGGTTTACCTGTTTAACAACCTTGATATTCTTCATGTGGCATGATTGGTTTTAGATTCTCCAGTGAAGTTTGTGTGAGTAGTTCACCTGTTCCATGGATACCCCCACCATTTGTTTTCTCATTAATTTGTTGATGGACATTTGGGTTCTTACAATTTCCAATTCTGATGTTTTGATATATCCTTAACCTATTTTTTGGGGGGTTACTGTGGATTGAACCTAGGGGTGCTTAACCATTGAGCCACATCCCTAGTGTGGAATATTCATAGGAGTGGCTGGCATCAGTGGCAGAGCATATTGGTGACCAATGAAGACAAGCCACATCCCTGATCTACAGGACCTCTGCCTAGCATTGTTCTCTTTACCATGCAGTACTTTTGAGTGATGCTAGGCAGAGGTCCTATAGTTCAGGGATGTGTCTTGTGTGACCCCAGCAGCATTACTGTGGTCTCAGAGATGGTCCTCGTTGGCTGCCAATATGCTGTGCCACTGATGCCAGTGGGCCAGCAGGACGGATAGGCTACAGGGATCCACAGAGTATTAGCCATGTCCATGACCTCAGCCACAGAAATCACAGACACAGGACTTCTACTCCGGTGTGTCTGCTCCTGCTTCTCCTGCACAGCAGATGCCAGGACACTCATGGATACACACTCAGAAGATGGAGGGTCCCTCTAGCTGCTACGATCTCCTCCAATCCCTGTGGATCCAGAGTACCTATACCAACCTCTGTTCCCTGTGGCTCCTGAATCCAGTATGTCAGCTCACAAGGCTGTTATAGCACCTGAGGACTTCTTCTCTTCAGCATGATCTAGAACCAGATGCTAACTCATGCTTCTCTCAGGGCACCGTAGCTTGCCAGTATTCCTCCCTCACTCCTTGGGGTGGTCTTTGGGTCTATAAAACATCCTGGTATCAAGGCCACAAATTAAGACCAAGAAGCTCTGCCATCTTTCTTGCAAGGCCTGTGACTTTTTCTGATGCCACATTGTCACACCAGTTCTCCAGTTCCCCTACACTAGCTGGTGTCTTCATGATCAGTCATTTGGTAGGGCAACACACAGAGCTCAAGAAAGTGGTATATTCATGATTTGTCTTTTACAAAAGGACACAAGTGAATAGCCAGAGTCCCAAGCTCAGGAGCCTCTGTCCCTTCCAGCACACAGATGTGTTCCCAGAACCAGAGACTTCTCTACCCCTATTGTGTAGGAGTTTAAATTCAGGTTTCATTACATAGGCATGATTGACTAAGTCACTGGCCACTGGGGATTGAATGTAATTGCTGATTGTAGGGAGCTATGGTGGCATCTGGTGACTTTGGCTAGGGTCTTTGAAGGCTTTAAACCGGTGGCAACACTGAAGGGCAGTTTCTATGCAAAGGGTGCAGAGTAATTCTATCCTTGACATGGCACAGCTCTGCTTGGGGAAATTCTGCACAAAGGGTACAGAGCATTTCTGGGCAAAGGTGCAGAAATGTAAAAAGTAGTCCTTGACTCTGTGTCCACACACCAGGGAAAGAAAAGTTTTAAGAATAAACAGTTTAACCACAAAAATGCTGCAGATGGTGCCACCTTCAAAGCCTGTCTGCTTTTAAGAAATTTACTCCTAGTTCAGTTTCCTTGATAAAATCCTATAAACTCCTATACAATAAATGTGCTGTGCTAGCTCTGGGTCACTGTCTCTCCATCAGAGGATGGTGTCCCACCTGCTCCCAGTTTCTCTGTGTGTCTGTGTGTTTGTGTCTTTTTTTCTTAGTCCCTCATCATCCCTTGCTGGTTGGTACCTGAGATCAGCTGCACAGGTTGCAGCAAGTGGTACCCAAACAGGGACCAGATCCAAGGGAGGTTTAAGAGAACCAGATGAGGGAATCCTCCTAAGGATGCACATCGTATAAAAAAGAGAGGTAAGGTGGGCAAGTTTCTAGCCAGGTGTAAAATGTGGGATATGATGGATCCAAGGAAAGGGATCTCTATGTTGCTATGCTTAGAGCTGCATTTAAGTCCTGGGGCAGTCCTGTGAGGAAGTTTTAGAATTTGTTATTGAAACTTTTCCTTGCTTTCCTAAAGAGTGGTCAGTAAATGTTACATGTATGCTTAAGCAAACAGGTGCTTCTGTGCCTGATGCTAGATTAGAGGAGTTATTAAAGGCTGTCATAAATATAAACGAGGGCACTACTGACCCTAAATGTTGGGATCACATTGGGAAATATCTAATACAAGTACATCGATCAGGGTTGTCAATTTCTGCCTCTGTGTTTTCTACTTGGGAAATTGTCACGGGAATATAAAGAAAAGCCTCCACCTTCTGCACCTCCATAAGCTAATCCTTTTCTTGATACTTTTGATTAAAAATGTATTCATAAAAGGATTCTAAACTACCTCCATTATAGAGTACATTAGAAAAAATAAGTTTTAAAGATCAAGTAGTACTCTCCTGTCCTTTAACTGTTGGTCCCAATTCTCAAGGCCAACGCTCCCTGATAAGAACCTTTAACCACCAGAAAAAGCCTAAACTTTAATAATTTTGCAGCCCAGCTTGTTTTACAAAAAAAAAAAAAAGGAAAAAAAGTTGATATTTTTCTATATTCAAACTATCCTGATTACCTGCTGGAAAAATAAAAATGGTCTCTAGAGGGAAACATTAACAATAAATAGGCTGCTTTTGCAAATGGGGGAAAGAAAATAAAACACAATTGTTTCGTTTATGCTTAAAACACCTACATTAAAAATCTTTCAGTGTTCAGACTTAAACTTAGCAAGGTCAAATTCCCTCTTCTGGGAATGACGACAAGGGAGGGATAACAGCCAGCAACTGTGGCTTCCACTCCTGCCCCCACAACCCTTCTCCATAACTTTCACTGTCCAAATGAAGAAAGAGATTAAAAGCAATGTTAAAAGGATGTTTAAATATTACTTTTTATAAAAAATTATTTAAAAAACAATAATGATAGCTTGGGAGTGATTGCAGCCATGCCATTTGTTGTTGTTTTTAAACCTCTTTCTTGTTTAAGCTCATAGTTCTCATGGTAAATTCAAATTTAATTTTGTGCCTAAAGTAATAAATTTTATTCCAATTAATCCTATTTTATTTGACTAAAGTTTTCTAATTCTCTGTTTCTCTTTTCTTCTTTTATTCAAAGACCAATTTTTCAAGAGTTCACTCTCAAATACATTGAAGTGCAGATTTTCTTTTACAGAGTCCTAAGGAAAAAATAAATTTAGCTTGGTGATAGTTGGGGTGGTTCTGACCTCCACAAAAGACAAGTGACCATCTGAACTCTCCATTCAGTGTCTTTTGTGATGGCCGGACCATGCATAGCACTACCAGCTGTATGGGTTTGCTGTATATTTAGCTAATAATATAAAAACTCTATAATAGGCTCTTTTAATTTCTGTTTTGTTGTTTACACACCAATTGGCTTTAAAAAAAAAAAAGAGAGCGGGACAGTGAGAGAGAAAGAGAGAAGCAATTTTTGTTTTAGTTTTTCATGTGAATTTTCATTCCTTTGAACGACCTCGTGTACTCACGCATGCAAGGCAAGTGCTGTGACCACTGTGCCACCACTCCAGCCCCCACCAATTGGTTTTTAACAAAAATGAGTACTCATAAATTTAATTAATAAATCCAAATACCTTTTCAGTTCACATGATTTAAATAAAGCTTTTAAAAACTTTTTACCTATTTTTCCTATTGCATTATAGTGGTACATAATAATGGGATTTGTTGTCACATATTCCTAGATGCATATAACACATCAAATTTGGTCAACATCCCCCCACACACACACCCATCTACCTCCCTCCTCCTGTCTCCCGATCCCTTGCCTCTCTTCTGGGTCCTATATTAAAAAAAAAACAAGTGCAGTGTAGTAATTCTTATTCCTATGAAGAACGTTTTTTATATACATGACTATATTATATTCAGTGACATACTTATAAATGCTTGCAATGTACTTTGCTCTCAGTTCCAATGTTTCCCCTTCTCCTCCCTTCCCATCATCCTTTGTTATTCTTAGATACATATTGATAATAGGATTAAACGTTTACATTTTTGTAAAGTCATGCAGTATAGCTTGTTCAAATATTTTATGCAGTATCTTGCAACTGTATCTCATAAATATTAACAAATTGCATTTTTTTGTTCTATAGTTTTAATCCATGAGTTTTTAAATAAAGCTTTAATGAAAAAAATTAATGTAAATTGACAAAAATAAAGATGTCTTTAAAGTTATTAACCCTTATTTTTCTCTAGGTTGTTAGCCAATGAAAACATTAGTTTTTTTTTTTTTAATAGAAGGACAGTGAGAGGGAGAGAGAGAGACAGGGAGACAGAGAGAATCAATTTTTATTGAGTTTGTCACATGGCTTTCATTGCTCTGACACTTAGTTGTGTACGTGGGTGCTGGGGTTTGAACCCGTGTACTCGTGCATGCTGGGCAAGCGCACTAACCACCAAGCCACCGCTCCAGCCCCCCTTTTTTTTTTT
>PVKS010020978.1:0-17746 GCA_004027875.1 Aplodontia rufa | reverse complement strand
ACTGCTAAATATAAATTCAAGTATTTTTGGGTTTTTAAATTCTACAGGATGATAAAAAATAAAAAGAAAATAAATTTTATAGGATGACATATTTGCATTTATTAAACGTGTTTTTATAAAATTGGTAAATAAGGAAAAGAGTTTAAGATTGCTTTGTTTCTGAGTCTTCACTAAAAAACAAGGTTACTAAGAGTCAAAATTCTAACAGGTAAAATTCAATGTACAAGTGTACAAAAAGACTCTGGATATGTTTAAATTAAGGTATTTGATCTTATTAAGAAGGTAATTAAAGAATAAATTCAGAAGCTTTATAAGGATTGTTTCAAAATATCACTTTAAGAAAAGTTAGTAACTAAAATAATAAAAATATAAAAGAAATATTTCTAAATAAAAAGGTATTTTGTATGACAAGGCAGACAAGTTATAGAGCAAGTAAATTACAAAAGGCTTATAAAAATAAATCTCAAAGGATTTGTGTGTGATTGAGTTAATTGTAAATAACACCCTCAGATAAAGTTATTCAAGGCTTCTGCTAAGATAAAATATTAATGTACATCTATAAATCAAAATCTATTATTTTTATGTTAAAGGAACAGGAGTTTCTTAAAACACTAATCTGTTGTTATCTACCAAGGTATTTTTTTTCTGTTTCTTGGATTTTATTACTTAGGAAAGCTAAGTCTTAAAAATTAGGGTTTATATTTGTTTTTAAAGTCTTTTAAAGGATTATTTCATAACTAGTTAAGTAAATAACTATTATTTTTGGGTTACTACAATCTAGTTAATACCTTAAAATATATGGGACCAAAGATATGTGTAAATCTAAAACCTACACTTGTCTGAGCCTTGTCTAAGTGTTACATAAATGTTTATAAAACACAAGTTCATGCAAGTCTATTGACAATACAACACCACATGTTTTCTTTCACATACTGTATGTAACGTAGAAGGGATGCACTTCCACATAAAAAAACCTGCTGGCTTTGACTATGTCTATCTCTGACAATTGGCATTGTTTCCTAAATATATAAGGTTTAAAACTGTCTTTTGATTATTGCTGGTGTTATTAATCCATACAGCCTGGATTGTTGTTACAATACACTATGAATACTAAACTTCACTTCAAAAGTTACATTTATTAAATATAAAGACATTGATGTAATTTCATGGGACACAGAGATTGGATAGTCTGAAAGGCAGATTAGGTATGATGATCAAGCTGTGAGTCAGGTTCAAGTGTGTTACATTTGATACGATAGGCTAAAAATATCAGGAGACACTAATTCTGAAGAGTTTTCTCTTTTCTTCGTGTGGGCTCACATACTCTTTCAATGTATGGGCTAACCCTAACTCAGATTCAAAAGTACACTCTGGGGACTAGAGTGGTGGCTCAGTGCTTCTGGCACTTGCCTGGCATGCATGAGGATGTGGATTCAAACCCCAGCACCACATACACAATGAAGTGTCAGAATAATGAAGGCCACATGAAAAATAAAATAAAGTTGATTCTCTCTCTCTCTCTCTCTCACTGTCCATCTATCTCTCTCTCTTTTTTAAAGTACACTCTGGTTGATAAACATATTTTCTAGACTAAATATAGGTGTTTCATTTGGGGGGAACTCATTTTTTTTTTCGGGTCAGTTTTACTGGTGAATTCACCTATCTTTTGGTACACCTAAATATATTTTTCAGTCAATCTTGTTTTGTCTAACTAGAGGGGTTTTTGTTTTGTTTTGTTTTGTTTCAGGGCTGAGGACCGAACTCGGGGCCTTGAGCATGCTAGGCAAGTGCTCTGCCACTGAGCTAAATCCCCAACCCCTAACTAGAGGTTTTAATCCTGTTTTTTTATTTTTTACTGCTGTCTTTATTCAAAGGTCAATTTTTCAAAAAATTGCTAAAAAATCTGTTTTCTTTTTTGTGTACAACCATATTGTATATTTGTGTACATGTATGTTATGATGTGTCAACATGGTACCAAATTGGCTTATAAGTGAGTGCTCATAAATTAAATAAAAAAAAAAAGAAAACGGATCCATAGTTCATATGACCTAAACGTTTACAAACAGGTTCAATTTAAATTGGTTAAACAAAATAGTAAAGGTGTGTTTAAGATTACTAGCCTCCAAATGTTCTCTCTCATACGTGGAAGCTAGAGTACAGTATAGGAAAGAGTGAGAAAACAAGTTAGACAACACACTCATCAAACGCAGATTACTCATCAAACGGGGGGCAAACTCACAGTCGAGGGGTCGAGAGAACGGAACAGGGGAGGGGAGAGGAGGAGGAAGGGCGGACTATGACGTGCACATGTATGGAAGTCTGACAACAAACCCCTTCAGTATGTAAAAACTGTAATGAAAAATAAAATCTTGTTTAAAAAACAAAAACAAAACAAAACAAAAGATTACTAGCCTCCATGTTTTTCTAGGTAGTCTATCAATAGTGCTGATTTCTATAAATGTTTAAACTGAAACGTTCATTGCTTCTAAGATTTTTCTTCAATAGGGAAAAATGGCTTGTGCTATTTCGCTATATTTGTCTAATATCTTGAAGGTCTTATAAGTAACCTAAATTTAATGGTTAAAAATGGGTAATTTAGATTTAACATAGATGGGATTGATCTTCATAAATGTGTTTGATCTTACAGATTGTTTTTTCTTACCATCCCACTAGTTCCATATAATCATGAAAAATTTGCATTCTCTGTACCTGCCTTTAATACAATTGAGCCCTCTCAATAATTTCAATAAAAAGTATTCCCACAGGAATGATAAATAGCCCCCCTATAGGGCAAACTTTTGTAGGATGAGACTTGCACCCTATAAAAGTAAAATTTTCTCAAAGTTATATGATTTATTATATAGATGATATTGTTAGCTGCCTCTACAGGAGACATATTACATGAAGTGAATGAAAATGCAAAACTGACCCACCAATGCACTGGATTGGTTATTACAGCTGATAAAATTCAAATAGAGGAACCTTATAATTAGGAACAAGATATATGAAAATATGGTTACTCCACAGAAAGTGCAAATACAAAAAGATTTATTTAATATTCTAAATGATTTTCAAAAGTTGTTAGGAGATATTAATTGGCTTTGGCCTTCCTTAAGGAATCCCTACTTTTCAATTTTTAATCTATTTAAAATCCTTCAAGGACCTCTTGATCTTAAATGTCTGAAAACATTAACCCCTTAAGCCATTAAAAAACTAAAATGGATTAAGAAGCAGGTCCATTCCGCCCAATTACAATATATTGATCATCATAAATATATGCAATTATTGGTTCTTCCTATATCACAGTCCCCTGCTGGACTTTTACTTCAAGATAATGCTTGGATGAATAGACCTTTGCCAATTAATCCTCCTAAATACTTGCAAACTTTTTTTTTAAGAGAAAGGGACCATGAGAGAAAGAGAGAATCATTTTTATTTCATTTTTCATGTGGCTTCATTGCTCTGACACTTCATTGTGTATGTAATGCTGGGGTTTGAACCCATGTCCTTGTGCTTTCCAGGCAAGCACCATAATCACTGAGACACTTCTCCAGCCCCTGCAAATATTTTTTAATGCCATAGTTATACAGAAGGCTCAGGCATATCTGCAAATTTTATTAGGTAAAGATCCTGCCTCAATTCTCATACCCTTATCTCATAATCAGATTAAAGAAGCTTACAAAAATAGTCTCCGTGGACAAACAGCTCTAACTGATTTTTAAGGACTACTTACTTTTCATTATCCAAAGAACGAATTTTTTATTTTCTAAAACTAACTACATGGGGCTAGAGCAGTGGCTCAGCAGTTTCAGTGCTTGCCAAGCATGCACAGGGATGCAGGTTCATACCCCAGCACCATGTACACAACCAAGTGTCTGAGTAATGAAAGCCAAATGAAAAACTAAATAAAACAGAGTGTCTCTTTCTCTCTTACCCTTTCACTGATCCTCTCTTTATGAAAAAACAAAAAAATTTAACTACATAGATACTCCCTCACGTTTGTAAGACAGTTCTTATTCCTGACGCATTCACATACTTTACTGATGCTACTAAATGTAATAAAACAGCCTATATGGGACCCACAATAAAAGTTATCTCAGTTATCTCTATTCCCTATCACTCAGCAAAACAAAATGAGTTATACACTGTTTTAATTCTTTTATGAAATATATCTTCTGCTAATAATATTGTGACTTACTCTCAATATGCAGCTTGTGCAATCCCTCTGTTGGAAACAGTAACTATTACTAAACATCCTGCTAAATCTATTACATCTTTATTTTTACAATTACAACATGTAGTAATGCCATTCTTTATTACTCATGTATGTGCACATTCCGATTTACCTAGACTTTATCAGAAGAAACAGATAAGCAGACCAATTCATCTCTACACTACTGAAAACTGATGATGAGGTTGCGTGGCACCAACTTACACATTCCCTTGCTTCCTTTTAGCTTGCAAATACAAAATTCCTTTACAATATGCTCAGCAGATTGTTTTTCAGTGTCCTTCCGGTGCAACCATAAATATCCCTTCTTTAACTCCAGGTACAAATCCCACAGGACACAATCCTAATGAAATTTGGCAGATGGATGTTACTATTTTTCCTGAATTCAATAGATTACACTATGTTCATGTTACAAAAGGTATCTTTTCTTCTTTTACTTGGGCAACCGCATTAACAGGAGAAAAATCCTCAGATGTTGTATATCACTTATTACATGCTTGTGCTATATTAGAAATCCCTCTGCAACTTAAAACTGATAACACCCCAGCCCAACTTTCTGCTGCTTTGCATTGCATTTGCACTTCCTATCATATCTTGCACACTACCAGTATCCCATACAATGCTACAACTCAAGCTCTTGTGGAATGACACTACTGAACACTTAAACTCTTTTATATAAAAACAGAAAGGGGAAGACCAGGAAACCCCAAGGGTAAGATTAATGAAAGCCCCATATTCTTTAAAATTTGAGATTATTAATAAAAATGGAGAAACAGCAACTGAAAGGCTTTGGGGACAAAAATGAATGAGTAATATACATAAATGGTTGCAACCATCTATACAGACAGAGCTCAAGTATGGTAGAGATAGTCTTTTTCTAGGGATTGACTAGAAGGAGAAGTTACAGTATGGGGGAAAGGGTATGCTTGCATCATTACAGGAGATGGAAAAAGGGATGGGTACCCCAATGGTGTATTAAACCATGGCCATGAAGTGGCAGAGGTCTACAGATCCTCTAAAATAATCATTTAAAAAATTGAAGATTACTATGCCCACGGAAAAACCTTTGGAACAAATTCAACAGGCTGAACTTCTTACTTGGGGCCAAATAAACAGCTGTGCCAGGAGGCTTAACAGACCCCACTTACCTTATTTCTAATGATGATGGTGGTGATAAACATTTGCACTGCCTCTGCCTATGTGTTTTACAGGTTGTGTATCTGACTGTGGGAAGGTTGGTAATTTCTTATATTAAGATATTCGTCTGTTATAATGATTCCTTCCCCAAGGTTGGTTCTATTGACTGGGAAAAGAATGGTTGTTTATTCACAAAGGCAACAGCAATGGGGATGGCAAAGTTTAACTGATCAATCAAAAGGAAATAATACTGACTTTAGCACTTATAAATCTCCTGCTGTCCCTCAAGATGCAGGGATTTACAATGGTAGAAAATTTGAAAAGGACAGTGGACTTGATTATGTTGAATGCCTCAGTGATGGCACAAATCAAACCTATGATAGTTGGAGGTACAGACCACCTTAATTTCTGGGTTCAAATGCCTGAACCCTCTGGAAACAAGACCTCCTTTTTTCTGCAAGGAGGTTCTTCTATATATAAACTATTGTAGAAAAAAATCAGTTTGGGAGTGACTTTAAATCAATATACAAATTAAACTATAAATGATATCACTTAGCAGGACATCCTGGTTGCATGAACTATCTTGGGGCTTCCTGTTGCTGTTGCAATGGGACAGGATTGTTTATGTATAAACTGTATCACCTTAATGTCTAAGTGTAATTCTTCAGACAATATTTCTCTACCATTGGAAAAACAACTACCAGTGGATAGTCATTCTTTTGTGATAATGTAGCCTTTATGGCATTGCCAGCATTTTTTTCAGGAACCTATTTTATTGGAAAAATTATTCCATTGCTTCCCTCATTGTCAAGTATCCCTCAGCATTTAAGATGCAGCCTTCTCTCTGATTGTCATGTCAAATTATATTTAATGTCACTCACTTCCATTGCTATATCTGCTACATTTGTTTTTCCTGTTCCAGGCCTTTCTTTCTACAAAAGAAAGTAGAGAAATTGGCTTGTGCCATAAGTACAGTAACCAATTTTACTGCCTCAATCTTAACAAAAATGAATCAAAAAATGGCAGAGCTGCAAGCTACAGTAGCACAAAATTGTGCTTCTATTGGTTACTTATTGTTAAAAGAGAATATAGGGTGTCAACAATTCCTTGGGATGTGTTGTTTCAACATTTCTGATTGCTCTTATTAAATTAATTCACACAGAACATACATCATATAATTAACAAAATATATATTCCATGGCCTTTGTGGCTCCCTTCATGGCTTAAATGGTTATATCCCTTTTTAGGGTCTGTGTTGGTCCTCGTATGTGTGATTTTGTTCATATCCATTATTCTAATGTGTATTCAACAAACTATTAGCCACTTGTATTCTTATCTTACATCCAACAATGTTCTAAATGTATAAAATAATAAGGAGGGGGAGATGTGGGATAGTATGAGAGATGGAATACAAACAATTTCACTGAAAGTTTAATATGTGATGATGAGTTCATGGTCATAGGACAAAACTGCTCAGGGATGCCTGAGCTATTAGCCCATGACAGGAATTCCTGTGGTCTAAGTCCCATGTGAAGTTAATGATGTTATACAAGTTAGGAGTTCATGATGAGGTAAAGACTGTAGAACCTTACAGGCAGAGATGCAGGACATCTGGAGTAAAAAGATAATGGTGTTACATAAACTGGATATCATAAACAAAGTACCCATTGTAAATTTTTTTAGGTGTATGTTTGCTTGCTAAACTGTAAACTATCACAGCTGAACTGTAAACTATCATAAGAAATAAAATGCTGCACACATTGTCACTTGCAATCTGGTGCAGTCTTGCCTTGAGTTCCCTGGTTTCTTGCCTCAGTTCTTTGGCATTATCCAAGAGGTGATCTCAAACACCTCTCAAAAGGAGGATCACTTTAGTGAGATTCTACTTTAAAATGAATGAAACTTTGCTGGCTGAGGAAGAGAGAAGGCAATTCTTAGTGGAGGGCTAAGCTTGGAATATACTATTCAAATGAAAATCAACCAATCCAGAGCCTATACTGCAAACTGTATATATGTTCTGGGCACTTCAAGATGCAGCATCTCAAGGTAGGCAGCAGACAACTAAGGCCAGGCTGACCCTTAGTCCCAGAGCCCACTGCAATGGTTAATATGCCCACCCTGAGCTATTCAACATGCCCGTGGGAAGGAGTTCCAATAAAGATTGTGGCTCAGTGTTTCCCCTTCTCTTCTGCCTCCTCACCACTGGGCGTTTCTTCATGTAGGCCTGTGTGGTGTGCTACTGTAAGTAATAAATTATTCTATCAAAGTCATTAACCTCTCTGTACAGGCACTCAGCCAACTCAGTCTGTTAAAATCCTGCTGGCAGATTTTCACACAGGAAAGGGGAGGTCTAGTCACACATATCAAGAGATTGAGTCCACACTGTATTGATCTGAGGATGAGGAAGCTTGCAGCAGACTGAGGAAGGGACTGCTGGGCAGTACTGAGTCTCTAAAGATCAGAAAATGGAGAGCCTTCTCCAGAAAAAGGGCACAAGCCTGGAGTGCAGCACACGGAGGACAGTCAAGTGCATTAAACATTTTTTTAATGTCTTTGTTAAACCCATTTCATTTTAGAGGGGATGTTTTGAGCTCAATTTTACTGGTAAACTCATCTATTATATTTTTCAATCAGTCTTATTTTATCTAACTAGAGTTTTTAATCCTGTTTGTTTTTTACTGCTATCTTTATTTGAAGGTCAATTATTCAAAGAAAGGCTGTTAAATCTGTTTCCTGTTTATTTCTTGTGTGCAACCTGTATTGTATGTTTGTGTACATGTGCGTTTTATGCTGCATCAATGCAGTACCAAATTGGTTTATAAATGAGTGCTCATAAATTAAACTTAAAAGAAAATGGATCCAAATGACTTTTAGTTTACATGATTTAAATGTTTAAAAATTTAAATTCATTTAACAGTTTAAATTCATTTAACAGTTAAAGGTATAGTAAAGTAGAGTGAAGTAAAGTTTAAAGTAAAGGTGTGTTTAGGATTACTAGCCCACATATTTTTTCTAGGTGGTCAACCAATAATGTATTGGTTTCTTTAAACGTTTCTAGGCTTTTTCTTCAATGGAAAAATGGCTTATATTGTTTGCACTTGTCTAATATCTTTGTCTCATAAATAACTTAAATTTAACTGTTAAAACACGTAAACTAGATTTAACATAAATGGGATTAATCTTCATAAATGTGTTTTAGAGGAAATATCTGATTAACTTATAGAATTAACATTAAAACAGCAACTAACTATAAATTCAAGTGTTTCTGTGTTATTTAATTCTGTAACACTATATATATATATATATATGTATATATACATATTCAGATCTTCTAAATATTAGATTATTTTGTTCCTGGGTCTTCACTGAAAGCAAAATTAATGAGTTAAAATTTTAACAGATATAATTCTATATACAAAGAGTACAAAAGATTCCAGCTATATTTCATAAATATAAATGTAAATAGCATAAAGTATATGATCTTATTAAGAAGTGTAATTGGAAAATTCAGAAATTTTATAAGGATTGTTTTAAAATGTAGATTTTAGAAAAGGGTCAGCAATTGGTTAAAAAATAAATCATAATCAATGTGAATTAAGAGGATTACCCAGTGAGAATGACACAAATATTGAGAAAGGAAGCTGAGAATCCTGAGAACATGAATCTCTACAGCTGTAAAGGAAGGAACAGAGTTCTAAGAGATGGTAACTTAGTTAAGTCCAACACATGCTGGAAATTTGTCTATCATGAAACTGATACATATGGAAAACCTGGTTATCCGTTCTACACAAAACAGATAACCAAATCACAGCTTCACCCATTGGGTTTTCCCGTTTCTGGATACATCAAATGCAGCTGTGATGCAGCTGCTGTGCATTCCTATTTACTCATAAACCAAAATAACTGTATTATCTCAGTCTACCTGGAAAAGTCTCAGACAGGGCAGCTTGAAAAACAGGATTTATTTGATCACAGTCCTGGATGGTGAAACTCCAAGGTCAGGACCCCAGCAGGGATGGGTTCCCTGACTTGTGGACATCTTGCAGAGAGCCTTCTAGTATCTTTTACTATTCTTGAAAGGATACTAATCATATTGGATTAGCGCCTCACCCTTATGACTTCATTTAATTATTTACCATCTTAAAGACCCCATCTAGAAACATCCACATGGGGATCAGGTATTGAACACTTTGCAGGGATACAATTCAGTAACAGCCCTACTTGTATGACTGAAAGGCCTTAACCCTTGTGAACATACTGGTATTTTAGGAGATTGGAGTTGAAAGTAAAGGACTTCCCACATTCATTGCACTCATAAGGCCTCTTCCTGCTGTGAACTCTCAGGTGATCCTTGAGGTTAAGGCTCTGGCTAAAGGATTTCCCACACTCACTACATTCAAAAGGCTTCTCTCTGGTGTGAACTCTTTGGTGCTTAACAAGGCTAGAGTGATAGCTAAAGGTTTTCCCACACTCATTGCACTCATAAGGTTTTTCTCCTGTGTGACTTCTCTGGTATCTCATGAGGCTAGATCTCTGATTAAAGGTTTTCCCACACTCACTGCACTCATAAGGCCTTTCTCTAGTGTGGATGCTCTGGTGTTAAAGGAGTGTGGAGCTATGAGTAAACGATTTCCCACATTCCACACACTCATAGGGTCTTGTCCAGTGTGAATCTTCCAGTGTGTAATGAGGTAAGACTTGTGACTAAAATATTTCGCACATTAACTGCACTCATAAAGCCATTCTCCAGTTTGAACTCTCTGATGAATAATCAGATCAAACCTCCTACCAAATAATTTCCCACTTTTATCACATTCATGAGATCTTATCCCTTTATGAATCCTCTGGTGTTGGAAGAAACAGAAGCTATAGCTAAAGAATTTCCCACATTCACTACATTCATAAGACCCTTCTCCAGTGTGAAGTCTCCGGTGTTGAATGAGGTGACAGCTGTGGCTAAAGGATTTCCCACATTCCTAGCATTCATAAGTTCTTGTTCCAGTGTGAACTCTCTGATGTGTAGTGAGGCTAGAGCTATGGCTAAAAGATTTCCCACATTCACAGCACTCATAAGGCCTTGTTCCAGGGTGAAATTTTCAGATGTGTAACAAGGCTAGAGCTATGGATAAAAGCTTTCCCACATTCACTGCACTCATAAGGTCTTTCACCAGTGTGAACTCTTCTGTGTATAGAGGTCATATTTCCTACCAGTTTTCCACATTCACTACATTGCTAAGGTCTTACTCTGGTGTGAGGTCTTCAGTGTTTGATGAGGCTACAGACTTTCCTAAGGTGTGAAATATTGAATAATAATTGAAGCTACAGCTTGTACTGGAGGACTTCCCACATTCACTGCTCATGTATGATCTTTCCCTCTGGTGCTGAACAAGTTCTCATTTGTAGTTTGAAGTTCTTATGCAATCTTCCCAGCTGTGAAAGGCCACTGTACTCCCAGTTTTGTTGTTTGACTTCTCCCTGATTTGAGTAGTATATTGCTTGAGAAATTCTAAGCCTACCACAAAGTCCTTCCCAACTTCTCTGCAGGTAAAAGGTTTCTTGTACACTGGGAATCTGTAGCTATTCAGAAGTGAGTCTCTATCCACATTGCTTCTGAAGGATTTCTCTCCAATGTGCTTCTTTGGTGCTGATGAAGGTATGTGGTGAACTGTAATTGTTGCCCACATGACCAATCCACATATGGTTCCTGTTCATGATGCTGCTCAACAAAGTATAAAATATATTTCAAGACTGGGCCACATATCTCACAGGAAGGGGGATCCTGGGTCATATGGTCCTTGAGAGACCTAACCTGTGGCACTTTTTGTGCAGAAACACTCTGTTGAGAAGTTGTCTCTTCAATCTCTGGTACACACCAACAACCTAAAAAGAAATGCTGGTTAAGGCCCTGCTGACTTTGGTGGGAGAGGGTAGTCCATAGATAAATGTATGTGTGACAAACATCGAAACTGAATCCAAGGGATTGTTTCTAGTATCTGGTTGTTGAGTTCAGGTTGAGGATGGGAATGACTAACAGAACTGATCAAAAAGATCTCAGGACATAGGAGGCCCATGAGTTGAAAAATACACCATGGGATGCAACACATGAAGTGGCAGAGTTTACACCTTCTTTAAAACTTTCAGCAAGCTCTTATTTTCTGATGACATATGTATTCAGTGTTAAATGTGTCTAGGCCCAAGAAAATGTGAGAGTAGAAGAGTAGCTGACCTTCAAGGACTGCTTAAGAATATGTGCAGACCTTAAGAAATAATCGGTGGAAGGCAATGCGGCAGTACATGGCAGATGATGCAGTGAGAAGAATGGCTGAGGCCTGGAGTTCAGAGATACGTGAGTTCAGAGATGCGTGGAGTGGTTCTGGGCTGAATGCAAGAGCAGAGTTAGAAGCAGAAGAGCTGACAAATCAGCAAAGCATTAAGATTGGGAAGGAAAAGTTGTAATGAGGTTTGGGTACCGCTATCATTAGCTATGATATCGAGTCCCCCTGCTGTGTCACTCGTTAGGGTCAGGTTACCTCTGAGCCCACCTTGTTGTGGCTAGCACATTCAGACCCATCCCCCTGTGAACCAGGTGGATATCTACTCCAACCCTTACGTTGGAATTTGCAAGCACACACAACTAGCCCAGAACAATTCAGCACATAATATCCTTCAGGGAACAAAACTACTACAACAAGAACTTCAGAGAAGAATTTTACAAGAATAGCCCATGGTCCACATAAGTAATGACCAGTCAGTGATGACAATTCCTGGCACATGCAAGCACAGAAAATGTCATATAGTGGAAGGAAGAAGAACCTGAGCACACAAACACCTTGGATTTGGATAGTCACCTGGTGAGGAGGGTCAGGCAATCAAGGTGAGATCCATGAAACTGATTCAGATGTGTGACCCAGAACTGGACCTTGTGATGCAGAAAAACATATATGAATACTGCTAAGAAAAGAGGGTAATGCACAACCTCAGCTCCACCAACCATAGCCCTTCCCAGGAATGAAGGAAACTCTGCTCATGGTCCTGATTTAAGGAGGACAGACCCAATCTGGAGAAAGGGAAGTGGAGAAATGAGGTAAGGGCATAGAGGGGTGTGCAAGGACCTTACCCAGGCAGGTTATGAGTGCCAAGTTCTCCAGCATCACACCATGATACAGATATTGTTGACCTTTATCAAGGAGTTTCTATTCCCCCCAGGAGAAGAACACAGCCACATCCTCAAAAGTCACAGTACCCTGACAAGATGATGACAGATGAAATCAAATAGCTCCTCTCAAAGAAGGCCCCCCAATCCATCTCCCAATATGTCTATCCCTTGCACACTTTCCTTCAAAGTTCTTCATCTCAGGCTACTAGGGCTACTATTTCCTTGTGGGCCCACTGATCCCAGAATGTAACCATTAGTAACATGAGCAGGCAGACCAATATATATCTAAGCTGTGGGCCTAACAAAGAGGAATCAGTCTGCTCATTCTAAAATATTCCCTGGTATGACTAAATCCTTTGAAGTCTTAATACCAGGGCCCTGTAGGATGGGCATATTCCCACCCCAGGTGCACATCATCATTTAGACTACAGACTCCTTATATTTCCAGATCCAACAGCATATGATTGTGACCACCACTCCCTCAACTGTCAAATAACACTTACTCTGGCTCTCCTACACACAATTTAGGCCTTGATTAGTCTCTTCACCACCACACTATTGTGGTGAAAGAATGGATAACCTGTAGTTATGGCAAAGACCAGACACAAGACACTTGACACTGGACAAAAGAGATCAAGAGTAGTTTATTAACCATATTTACTTACAGGTTAATAAATGACACCATACTCTACACAGGGCCACATGGTGCCAGTAGTCCAGGAAGGAATAAACAGCTCAGGGCTGGAATGTACTTTGTACTATCAAGAATGATAAGCCCATTTGGGCATAGTAAGGCATGCCTATAGGGAGGAGGATAAAAATTTCAAGGCCTGCCTGGGCAACTTAGCAAGACCCTGTCTCAAAATAAAAACCAAAAAGGCAAAAAGGGGATGTAGCTCAGTAGTAGAGTGTCTTTAGGTTCAATCCCTAGTGGTGCAAAAAAAAAACAAAAACAAAAACAAAAACAAAAACAAAACAAAAAAAAAACAAAGGGGAGAATCTCCCATGCCCAGTTCCCAGAGGAGGGTAGGATGGGCTTGTTTGAATAAAGATTGGTAGAGAACTGAAACCTACTACAAAATAATTTCTTTTAAAAAATTGCCCTAAAAATAAAAAATAAAAAAAATTTTAAAAATTGCCCTGGTTCCCTTTAAAAGAAGGGCTTATTGGGCTAAGAAAGTTTATCCCCAGTAGAGTAGGAAGGAGAATTGCAATCAGGATATTTAAGGCCACACTGTTTTATCTGATGTCAAGACAGCATAAATACCAGTCCTTAACTTTTTGGCCTTATACCATAATATGGAAGATAGCATCTGGAGTACATAGGTAGATTCAAATAGAATCAAGTGTTATTCCAGCCTTCCAATGGCAGTCACTAGTGGCAGCCTTCCCAAAAGCTTGGAGGAAGGCCTCCCAGCCAGACTCCATTCCATGTCTCAGATTTAGCTTCGCAGAACAGACATCCATGGCCCTATTCTGTTCTGGGCTACCACACCCTCTCCTTTGTCCACCTAACCCTCATTCAAAGTCAAGCCTCACTGCTCACCAAGCCCACACTTACTCTCAGATGACATTTTACCCTGACCTTATCCTATTGCTTGAATAAAATGCCCTAGTCCCCACCAATGTCTTCAAAAAAATCAAGATGAATGAGCACCAGCTGCAGCCTGAATGTCATCTTGTCTTAATTATTTCTACACTCCTGCATTCATTTCAAGTCCATCCTTCTCTTAAAGCCTTGGGTACCTGCCAAAGCATTCAATCTTCTACATACTATACTACCTCTCCTGCGTTCATGGCTATTTAACCACCAGCATCCGTGTACCAAACAAATACACCCAGTCCACACTCCTCATTATTCCCTTCTTGGCCCAATAGGTTTACAATCACAACCTAGCAATGTGTTCTTCCAAAATGACCTGAAAGTCACTCACCTTTGTTCACCTAATAGCCACAATAAAAGGCCATGAATCCTTGTAAAGCAGCAAACATGGTAAGCCATTGCCTGCAAACAACCAACTCCCTGAAAACCCAGCCCTTGCCCTTGTCAACGAAAGGTAACATGATGGGAAGATAACTGGCAAGTGCCAGAAAAACTGGCACAAAAATCTTACTTTGCCCTGACTCCACCTCAAGTCCTTACTGTACCTCAATAAATATGAACATAGTGAATCAAGAAGCTGCTGTCGCACTCCAGATGGCCCACATTCCCCCTTCAATATGTGCTCCTTCCTTTACTCCCAAAGACCTCCTCTCTCTCTCTCTCTGTCCCTGGAAATTGTCCACATTCTCCCTGCTTTCCTAAATAAATCTGTGTCTCTGGCAGTGATGAAATTCTTTCCCTCCTAAGTCAAGGGCTACACTTGCTGGGTCAAGGATCCCTCCTGACTTGAGGGAACACCTCAGGACTCCTAGGTGATACCACCTCTATGTAAAAGCTGACTGGACTGGGGATCCTGAGATTGGGGTTCTCTCCAGGGACCCTGGAACCAAGGACTTGGAAGATGGCACTTGAGTACCAAAGCTGGACAAGACACTGGGCACGTGACTGGGTGTCAAGGCCACTGAGGTAATGAAGCACACTCGGTTTCCTGGGGCAGCTTTCAAAAGTCCAGAACCAGGACTAAGGAGGCACTAGGCCGCGCCGGACGGCCCCGGCCAAGCCGTGCCCTGGCCTGTCCACCCGGGCACACCCCAGCTTTGACCGAGAAGCGCTTACTCTCCGGGCTCCAGGCCTGGGAGTTCACCAGGCCCTGCTCCCACGGCGCGGTGGTTGCCAGCTGACCCTGCATACCTGCGGCGCTCTCCGACCTTCCGGTCCCATCGCCTAGATACCAACCGGAAGGGCCCCCACACAGAGGACCTTCCGAATGGCGGCCTAGAGGAAACGCCGGAAGTCCCATCCTGAGGTTGCGGAAATGCCTTTTTCCTGGCCTATCATTGGCTGAATGCATCTGGAGCAGTGACGTCTGGGTAATGTAGTTTCCCATTTCACCAGCCTGGTGTCAGGTGCCCTTTCCCTAGACCTCCAGGACTAAGGGCCAAGAAGCCCCGCAGGAGGCTGGGTGGGTCCTGGGATGTGGAGACTCCAGTCTTCTGAGGGGTTTGGGGGTGTGTTACTAGCTCTATTTCAAAGATTTCTGGAAAGTGTTATCTGCAACTTGTCACAAGTATCTAGAGATCTACTACCTCAGCTTCTTTGAATTGCAGTCTCTCAGATGTTAAACGCATTTCGGATACTCACCCAAACTATAAATCCAAAGGGATCTATCATTCAATAGAGTCATTCAGACACAAAGTGCATTCATCAGTGGGAATTTAATCAATTATCTTCTTTTCAAATTTATGTAGCCTGGAACATTAGAGTATGTGCCTCTCAATTCAAGTCTACAACTTAGGAATTCTAGGCCAGCCTGAGATATACAGTGAGACTCTGCCTTTATAAAAAGGAATGAGAAAGAAGAGAGGGAAAGAGTGAGATGGGGAGAATGAAAGAACCGGGAATGTTGCCAGGGATGAAGCACTTGCCTAGGACACACAGGACCCTTAGCTTGAACCTCAGCAATGCAATATAAAAGAATGTAGTTATTCAAAGCCTGCATAACAGAAATAGGTGTGAGAAAACACCACTAATGTTAAATTCTTAAGTTGAACACTGGAGTCTGAGCAGATAGAACTAAACAAAACAACTAAGGGGACTCTGAGAATTTTTTCTTAAACTTTTTTTATTCATGAAAATGTTAATAACAGTTTGGAGAGAGAGTTAAAAAGAACATTGAAGCAGCCATAAAAGAAAAAAATGGAGGCCAGGCATGGTGGTGCAAGTCTATAATCTCAACTACTTGACAGACTGAAGCAGGAGAATCACAAGTTCAAGGACACTCTGGGTAACTTAGGGAGACCCTTTCTGTTGTTTGAGGGTGAGGCTCAAGAAACAGATTTGTGATCCTGGCAGGTAGACAGAGATTCAAGACAGAGTTGGGATAGTAGAAAAGTTTATTTGGGGTGGCAATAACCCTTAGCTAGCCCCAAGTCAGTTCCATTTCCATCTGCTAGCCAGTTCCATTTTTCCCCCTATCCAGTTTCAATTTGCCCTTTTTTATATTCCGTCTGAACAAAGAAGACACACTACCAACAGGTTACATCACTTCACACATGCTCACAACTTAATGTTTATAACCTTGAGTACATACTCAAAACCAAATTATGCCTGGCCTTGACTAACCATGAGATATCTGGCTCCAGTCCTGGCTCCACACTAAAAACATAACAAGGTGAGGCTAACTATGGCCATTTTGGATCTGCCCCAATTCTGTCTCAAAATAGAAAGTTCTGGGTGGATGAAGCTTAGTAGTAAAACATTTGTCTGCATTTGTGAGAACTTCAGTTCAAGTCCAAGACCACAAAAATAAAGAGAGGTGAAATATGGGATGGGGGTGCGGTCATGTTCATTGACATAAGGCAGTATTGGAGGTAAATGAAACAAACCATGGAAAAAAGAAAGACAAGCCTGTCCTCATGAGTCTTAGAGTGTTTAAGGAAGACAGCCAGGAAATATGAAGGAAGCAATACTAAATCATTAGTATTCTGAAAAGTTTTTATTAAAATATTTAGAGAAGATGCATTTGCAGTTGCCCCAATACAGTCCTGTCCACACAGTAAAGGGAGAAGGCCTGGCTCTGCTATTATACTCTAGTTCTTGGCTCTGGAGTTGTAGAAATGAACAAATGGAGACAGAAAAAATGTAGGAATAGGTGAGCTTTTATTTGGGACTTCTGCCTGAGTTAGAAGGAGGCAGCATACAGCATAGAAATCCCAGGCTGACTCAAGCAAAGAACAAATGTGTGCAGCTTTTCTGATGTCTATGGGGTAGGCAGGAACTTGGTCTTCTGACGTTATCACATGTAGAAGTGGGACTTGCCTTGTGCACTTCATCATGCTTTTTCCTGTGTTTAATGTCTTATTACCAACTTAAGTCTACACTTAAGTGAGTTCATTTTACTATGTGAATAAGGTAAAGGTAACTACCTTTTACTTTTTTTCAAGAGTAAAAGGAGTAGGGTTTATTTAAGGAAGTAGAGTCTTCACAATGTGGAGGGGTACCTGGAAGTAGGATACTGTCTTATGTGTGCTAGGCCAGGGTTTATGTTGGTTTTGGGTAAGAGCCTTGATTGAGATTTATGTAAAGTAGGCATTGAGCAAAGCACCAACATTATTGATTA